>JAFVLL020037566.1:0-62733 GCA_021397915.2 Tor tambroides | reverse complement strand
GTTAGTAATTTATATGCAAAAAGTCAAAGGCTAAAAGGGGTCTCTTAAGACCAAATGTAATCAACCATCAATGAGCTTAAGCAGATGCTACAACAAGGAGAGACCAGGGTCATTTAAGTAAACGAATAAGACCATGTCTTGATTATGCAAACAAATGGTCTGCTTTTGAAATGGTAAAGAAGAGAACATTAAAAATAACCAAGAGGAAGTTCAACATCTCATGTAAAATGAATAGACAATAAAACAGCACATAAAATATTTAGTTTGACCTCCTTAAGTAGAAATGACTTATCATTTCAGGCCCTATTGTACCCTATTTGTGGAAAGTGACAAGTATAATAAAATATTTAATTATGTGGTTATTTTGAATATCTGTCTTTGTTCATTTTATTTTGAAATGGTTGACTTTATTTAGTGATTTCCAGTGTGTTTTTCTCCTGGTATTTTCTGATCAGCCGAATACTTGTATTAAGAAAAAATAATTAAATCAGCTTTAAGCTCAAAGTTCAACCTTTGCGTTTTGATTTTTGCAATTTAAAAACCCAAAATATGATCAGTAAGTTATGTACGTCAATGCTATTTAATTTCTAATTTTTCATTAATATAATATTTTTATTAGATACTAAATTTAAGTTAAAGTTTAAGTTTAGTTTTTTTATAAAGTGTCAGTCTTTCTATTCATCCTCTATTTGACCCAGTATCATGATAGTAAAATACATCATAACATTTCTATAACTGCTAAATGATTGACAAATTGTCCAAGACTTTACGTATGATCAGTTGGTAATATACTGGTTATGTTGTCTTTGATATTTATATGTGTGATTCATACAACTCAAACAGTACAGTTCACTTTTTAAAAGATAATAATTTAAAATAACTGGCAAAGCATCATTTAGTTGTTGTGTCAGTTCATTTAACACACATTTAATACAGTGTCAAGTCATTAACTGTGTTTGTTTTTGTGTTATAGGTGAGCCGGAGTTTAAGTACATTGGGAACATGCACGGTAATGAGGCCGTAGGCAGAGAGCTGCTCATCTATCTGGCTCAGTATCTCTGTAATGAGTACCAGGAGGGCAACGACACCATCATCGACCTGATCCACTCCACACGCATTCACATCATGCCCTCCATGAATCCTGATGGCTTTGAGAAAGCAGCCTCACAGGTAAACACACACCTTACACAAGAAGAAGAATATAAATAGAATTACATACATATTTAGAACTATAAAACAAGACAGATGACACAGCTAAAATATATGCATTGCCATATGACTTTTATAATAAATCCTTGGTTGTACATGATTTGGAGTTTTCAGGTATCACTAAATGGTTCACTAGTCCAGTCTTCAACATCTTTTAGCACAGGGTGACCAGACTTCCATGTTTTCCATGGGACAGTCCCAGTTTTAGGCCCCAAATAGGCCTAAAATGCAAAATAAAAAGCCTAATTAGGGATAGTAAAGATCCATTTTCAAAAGCGCAAACATAAAATAACATTTGAGAAGTTAATTTAAAAAGGTTGTAATTAATAATAATATAGTATATTTACTATATTGAAAATTAAAATATTAAATACAATTAGAAAATTATTTTTAAAAAAAACTATCATATGTTCTCATATTTCTATCATGACAACTGTCTGAAGATTTTAGCTTGGTAATGGATATGATGCATTTGGTCTTGGCTGCTGCTGCTGCAAAGCAAGTACAGGAACTTCCTACTGCCAGTGCATACTCAGATACTGTACGTTCCTGTGAGCATTTAAGACATAGGCTACTGCTGCTGCACAAGTAGCATATATAATAAACCGTAGCAGATCTATACAGGTGGAGCTGGGGAAGGTGGAGGGTTTCAGAGGAAC
Source organism: Tor tambroides (assembly GCA_021397915.2). Lineage (NCBI taxonomy): Eukaryota > Metazoa > Chordata > Actinopteri > Cypriniformes > Cyprinidae > Tor > Tor tambroides. The sequence goes on along the minus strand of JAFVLL020037566.1, from coordinate 60,865 downwards.
TCTGAATGCGCACTGCGAAATGCTCTAATGAATGCTAACCAGCCATTTAAATGTAAAACAGCAAACTCACTGGCTGCGTATGCAACATTACGTGAGCATAACAGAGATAGTCCTCTCTGTGGACTCTAGTGGTTGACAAATTTCTGCCAGTTTATTGTGTCTACTGGTATATCGCCTACCCCTACTATCAGCTTATACTATTTAGAAAAAAAAGTCATAGATAATAACAAGTGAGGTTTCAATTCAACTTTGACCACTGAACTAAAAGAAAATCCCCGGTTTCCTTTTCAAAAAACTGTTCACCTTATTTTAGCATAGAGTTTTGTTGGCAGAATGCAATGGTGCTGATTTCATAACACTTTACTGTGGTTTACCACATCCGTCTGCAGCCTGTACTCACACAAGTGTGGGCTTTGACATTTCATGACACATTTGACATATTTTATACATGAGGTCCCTGGACTTTTAGTTTCACATTTGTTTAGGGGAAACCAAGAGATTATTAAACACCTCACTGGGATGTGGTTTACCACAGTGCTTTACTGCTTCAGCTGTGATAAATATCTATCCTGACTACACAGCAAACATGCGTTCTCTCTGGGCTTTTTTGTTTGTTTTAGAGGTGGATGGAAAGTCCTGTCCTGGCAACAAAGGTTGCGTCTTTTATGGGAACTGTGCATCAAAAAAAAAAAAAAACTATAAAAAGATTTCAGTAGGACAGAGAGGATGACAGAAGTCACAGACAGGATAAAGTCTTGTGATCATGGGTGATATGGGTTTTATTTGTATGTTAAAACAGTTACAGTTGTATTCAGACTTCTTCTTTTAGCCAAACCCACTTTACAAGACTCTGGCATTTCCTGTAGTGTCTGAAAAATGACAAGAATCCAAAGTGATTTCCTCCTCAGTCTGAAACGTAGTCTCCAATATGTCTGAACTTAGTCTGTTCAACTTCCACCTGTTTGTGTTATGTCAGCCCTGCCAAAAAACTTAAACCCCCTTTTTTTGAAGGTTTGCTATATATACACTACTATTCAAAAGTTTAGGGTCAGTAAGATTGCAACAAAAATTGCAACAACATCTGTCTTAAAGTATTTCTTATAATTATTATAAATATCTTCAAAAGTTTGGGCTCAGCAAGTTTTTTAAGACATAGTTGATAGTGAAAAACACACACTCCAAAAAAGTACCTTGAAAGTACAAAAAAAAAAATCTTTATAAAGATTCTTTAAAATTATTTATTAAAATTATAAATGGAGATCTTATGTGTTTTTTTAAGATTGTGGTAATTCTGCTAATGTTATCATTATTATAATATATATATGCAGCCTGGTGAGATGAAGGACTGGTTTGTGGGCCGCAGCAATGCTCAGGGGATTGATCTGAACAGGAACTTTCCAGATCTTGATCGCATTGTCTACATGAATGAAAGAGAGGGAGGAGCCAACAACCATCTTCTGAAAAACATGAAGAAAGCTGTGGATGAAAACACAAAGGTAAGAGAGCGTTTGATCAGCTATTTGTTAAATATTGCAGAATGGTATTAGTAGTGTTACACATCTTGGCACATCAGTTTTTAGACTGGTAAAATGACTTTTTTGACCTGTGTGTGTTAAAGCTGGCACCAGAAACTAAGGCTGTCATTCACTGGATTATGGACATTCCATTTGTCCTGTCAGCCAATTTGCATGGAGGAGACGTGGTGGCCAATTACCCATATGATGAGACACGCACTGGTGAGAAACCAGACATAAAAAACATATAAAAATATATACATTCCGTATGTATTATTCTTCTTAAATAGAGATTAAAGATCAAAAGTATCATTAAATGTTTCCACAAAAATATTAAGCAGCATAACTCAACATTGATAATAATGAGAAATGTTCCTTGAGGATCAGTATATTAGAATGATTTCTGAGGATCATGTGACATCATGTGAAAACTGGAGTAATGACTGCTGAAAATTCAGCATTGCCCTCAAAGGAATATATTACATTTTTAAATATAAATTAAAATAGAAAAGAGTTAATTTCAACTATAATAATATTATAATAATGTTATAATAATAATGCTTTTTATTGTATTTTTGATCACATAAATAATTTTTGAACAGCAGTGTAAAATAATATAATTACACAGTAACCCTAACCCTTATAGACACCTATTTGCATCATTTGACATAATTTGACCTATTAATAGACATTTACTAGTTGGTTGTAGAAAATGTTACCAAAAATGTGGCCTCCACAAGTATAGTGAATCAATTACGATTTCAAATTCATCATACAATTTGATTGGTTATTTGCCTGTTTTTTTTTTTTTTGGTTTGTCCATCAGGTTCTACTCATGAATATAGTGCTAGTCCAGATGATCTGGTGTTTAAGTCTCTGGCTAAGGCCTACTCCAGCTATAACCCAGTGATGTCTGACCAAAACCGGCCGCCATGCCGCAAGAATGATGACGACACCAGCTTCAAAGAGGGCATCACTAATGGAGGAGCCTGGTACAGTGTGCCTGGAGGTATAATGCACAGCTTCAGGAAATATATTGTATTAATTGTGTTGTACATTGATTTAATAAATTTATTATGAATTATTAGTAGTAGTATTAGTATTACGCACAGCATAATATATTGTACGCTTATATTGTCAAAGCAACTCATTTTTCTTAATTGATCTAGAAATAGGGCAGAATATAAAATATTTTATTTCAAATTTTCAAAATTATTGTTAATTATTATACACTTTTATAAAATATAAATTATAATAATAATAATTTTTTAATGCCAGATTTTCAGTTTGGACCTTACTGTATGATGGCATGGAATAATATGCTTCATCAGGACATTGTCTGATGTATATTTTTTATAAAGGCTAAAAGCAGAGGATTTAAAGTAACACTCCATTTTTTTTTTGAAAATAGGCTCATTTTACAACTCCCCAAGAGTTAAACAGTTGAGTTTTACCGTTTTTGAATCCATTCAGCCGATCTCCGGGTCTGACGGTAGCACTTTTAGCTTAGCTTAGCATAGTTCATTGAATCGGATTAGACCATTACCATGAGTGCAACAGGCGCAATGATATTACGCAGCGCCTGAAAGTAGTCCCCAGCTAGGTAACTAGTTATGATATAGCTGGGGACTACTTTCAGGTGCTGCGTAATATCACTGCGCCTGCTGCACCCATGGTACGGCAGCAAAGTTCCTTGATTATTACGCCGGAATGAGAGTATAGTTCCTAGCCATATCGGCCTAGAAAATCACAACTTTTCATTTTCCGTCGGCCTTAGTACACGAAGTAACTACAGAAGAGTCAAGCTTTAAATAGGAAAATTATCGAAACCCTTTGGTCATTTTTGAGCGAGATGCTAATGGTCTGATCAGATTGAATGATTTATGCTAAGCTAAACTAAAAGTGCTACCGCCAGACACAGAGATTGGCTGAATGGATTCAAAAACGGTAAAACTCAACTGTTTAACTCTAGGGGAGTTGTAAAATGAGCCTATTTTCAAAAAAAGTGGAGTGTTCCTTTAATACCAGATTTGCAAAAAAAACAAACAAACATAGAAATGTTATGAGGAAGGCCTGGGAATTCATTTACCTAAAGCTGGTAATCACATTTAGAGAATTGTGCGCTTCCAAATTTGTGGCAGCAGTTTGGGGAGGGCCTGACAGCATCTTTGGGATAAATTGAAATGGCCATTGCAGGCTTCACCCAACACCAATTCCTGACCTCACTGCTGTTCTTTCAAATCCCCACAGCCATGTTCCAACATTTAGTGGAATGCTTTCCTGGAATAGTGGAAGCTGTTATAGCAGCATAGGAGGGGATTAATGCAGATGGTTTTGAAATTAAATGTGCAACAATCTCATATGAGTGTATGTTCAGGTGTCCACACAGTACTTTCGCCACATAGTGCATGTTAATTAAAAAATCAAAAATTACCAAGAAAAATGCCAGTTAATTTCAGCTGCAGACCTTTGATCTTTCCCATTCTCTCTCCTTGTCAGGTATGCAGGACTTCAACTATCTGAGCAGCAATTGTTTTGAGATCACTCTGGAGCTGAGCTGTGATAAGTTTCCTCCTGAGGACACACTCAAGCAGTACTGGGATCAGAACCGCAACTCACTGGTCAACTACATAGAGCAGGTATAGCTGAATCCTTTGCTTTCTAATGCCTAGTTTTCCTTTGAAAATGCTGACAGGGAGGGAGGGTTGTTTTGTTTTCTGTAAAGCTCAGACTCATGAGTCAGAATTAGAAGGAGGTAGTTTCATCCCTTTTGATCCCTCATGTCCTTCACAGGTTCACATTGGAGTGGCGGGATTTGTTCGTGATCTCCAAGGGAACCCCATCTCAAACGCATCTATTTCTGTTGAAGGGATTGACCATGATATGACCACAGGTACACAAACAAGCACATACACACACACACAGCAATTTGAATTTATTTAATGGCTAGGTACAACCAGTATCATCAAACAGAATGTTGTCAGAATTTTCATCAATTATGAAACAAAAATGTAATATATTGCTGTTCAGAAGTTTGGGATCAGTAATTTTTAATGTTTTTTAGTCTCTTATGCTCATTAAGGCTTCTGTATTTATTTGATCGAAAATACAGAAAATACAGTAATATTGTGAAATATTATTTCAATTTATAATATTGGTTTCTTATTTTAATATACTTTAAAATATCATTTATTTCTGTGACGCAGCACTGAATTTTCATCAGCCACATTTCTTCAGTGTCGCATGATCCTTCAGAAATCATTCTAATACGCTGATTAATTATTAGTGTTGAAACGGCTGTGCTGCTTAATTTTTTTCTGAAAGCTGTGATACTTTTTCTTTGATTCTTTGATGAATAAAAAGTTAAAAAGAACAGCATTTATTCAAAATATGATTTTTTCTAACAATATAAGTCTTTACTATCACTTTTTATCAATTTAACACATCCTTGCTGAATAAAATAAATAAAAAAATTAAAGAAAATACAGTTTTTTAAAATATATTAATTTCTTAAAAAAAGAAATAAAAAATGTATTGTGTATTGTAACACAAAATTTATATTTTGAATAAACACTGTTCTTTTTAACATTTTATTTATCAAAGAATCCTGAAATAAAGTATCACAGGTCCCAAAAAATATTAAGCAGCACAACTGTTTCCAACATTGGTTATAAATCGGCATGTAGAATAAATTATATTTTGAAGTATATTAAAATAGAAAACTGTTATTTTAAATTGCAACAATATTTCACTAAATTACTTTTTTTCTGTATTTTTGATCCAATAGATACAGCCTTGATGAGCATAAGAAACCTCTTTAAAAAATATCTCACTGATCCCAAACTTTTGAACGGAAGTGTATAAGAAATATATTATTATAGTTCTGTTTCAATAGATGAACCTGACATAATCAACACTGTTACTGAATTCAGTCAAGATTTAACTAAACTGAGCTGAATAATGAATGACACTATTGTCTTTTTAGAGTTGCTTCACATTAAGGTTTCATAATTGATGAGTTATGCCACATTAACACTGATACTTTGCTGTTCATTGAATTATGTCTTTTTAAACTCTGCAAATTAAGCTGGTACAAAAAATATTTTAACAGAAATAAAAAATACACATTTCACCTTTAAGATATGTACTCTACCACCCACTTAGTGTGTAGGTCTGCCCTCCTGTGGCCATTTTTTGCCACTTTTGGAAGTAAAATTTCAAATGTAAATCACTCTCCTTGTTTTTTCATTAGCTAAGGATGGCGATTACTGGCGCTTGTTGGCTCCTGGTAACTACAAAGTGTCAGCATCTGCTCCTGGGTACCTCACTGTGGTCAAGAAAGTAGCTGTTCCCCACAGCCCTGCTACACGGGTAAACACAGACCCTCTGTTCTCTCCCTCTTCTCATTATATCTAACATCCTATTCTGACGTCTCTCATTTTTCTCACTCTCAGGTGGATTTTGAGCTGGAGTCGCTGGAAGAGAGGAAGGAGGAAGAGAAGGAGGAGCTCATGGATTGGTGGAAGATGATGTCAGAGACACTCAACTTCTAACTCACCTGAGGCAGACACCATCACAAGCATTATGGGTGTAATATATTTATTGTTGTCGTATGTGTGTGCTCATCAACTTAAAATAACATAATTCGGGGGTTTTTTTGGTATGTTTTGATTGTTTTACGTTAGAGGCACTGCATTTGAACATATTTACAACAGCCATATGCGCATAAGCCATTCGTACATTTTAACAAAGACAACCCGTGTTAAAGCTGGGCTAAGTATTTGCAGATATGGTTGTCCTTGTAAATATGGATGAATACATGTATTGACACTAAATGAAATGCTATGTAGGTTTGGTGAAGTGCCCCTAAAGTAAAGTTGATCCTATTGCAGGGTTTTTGCAATTTCGATCAACCTGATTAGTGTTATTTTAGAGCATTGTGTATCATCTGCCTGTGTTTCCTGCAGGCATGCAAAGGTTATTACTTGTACAGACAGAAAAGAATCACACATAACATGGACAGTCGATATTGTAGAGGCCGATCTATTACTCTTTTGTAATGTTGTGTTTTACATTGATATTGTGAGATTATTTTGTAGCTATGGTCACCAATCACACCAACCAATCAGAGAGCACGCACTGTGTTGTGATGAATGTACATGTCAGCAATGAATATTACTATTTATTCTGATTGTGACTGATAATGACTGAAGCCCATGTAGACAGCACTCATTTACACCTAATCACAAGTCTCTTTTCATTCAGACACTTTCCTGTGGGTTTAAATAAAATTCTGCTTGATGTTTTGAATGGGAGTGCTTTTGATAAACCTGTTTAATTTACAAATGCTTTAATAATTATAACGATGAATATCATATCCAGAGAATTGTTCAGATGAAAAGAAAATGGAAGAGGTTATCAATTTAACTCCTACCGTATGTTAGAAGAACTATATAGGAAATTAAATAATAATGAACATATGATAGATGATAGCTATGAATCTGTTTTATCTATATTTGTAAAGCAGAGTTTCATTTCAGGTCATATAACAGCAGATTTTAATGGCACAAGCTAAACAAACAAAAGTGTATTTACATCTGATGGTTTTGTAATCTATACCAAAATGCACAGTTGTGCCCGATGAAGTACTATCTACAGTCTTTATTGAACATTCTGTAATATATTGTCTTTTTGTTTTGGTCTGTTTAAGTATATTTATAATTAGTGTATTTCTGTAATATGAAATGGCACATGTTAATGCTAAATCAATCAACATTATGATAAAGTCTATAATCCAGCATTTTGAATTTCTCATTGATCCAAATGTTAACCCTCTGATTTGGGAAATTTCATGCACATCTAAATTAAACCCAAGCTTAAACTTTCAATATTAATGTCATGAAATGGCATTTCATGTCAGCTTATGTATTTCTCCTTTGAGACTTAAGTGGTATGTCTTGTATATGAATGTAATGATGGTTTAATTGAATGATCCAATTTGCAACCAAAATAAACTTCCCTTTCTGTTGTCAGTCTGCTTCTTGTATTTCTCATTTTTCTGAGATAAGCCAACTGCCATCACACTTGTCTGCCATCACGTTAGCTGCAAATGCTAATATTTGTACTAATTAACATTAAAATTAATGTAAAACTAATGTAGAGTTTAGAAACTAATCAGTCAGTTACTTAAGTATAAATTTCAATTCACTACAAGGGAAATGTTTTTTTTTCCGGAATTTGCAGCATTGATTTTTTAATCTAAATGACTAAATTCCGCTGCTTGGGGAGGACGACATGGCTGGCAAACTAGCTGCAAAATATGTAGAATGGTTAATCCATTGTATTAATTTGCTTTATTTTACGTTTTCTTTTTGTATATATTTTTGTATATAATTATATTATTATTTATTACTCATTTATTGTCTCCTTTATTACTTTGGTGGTATTATATTCTGTATTTTGCATAAACTTAAAATCCTTTGGCAATACTATAATACAAATGTCATGTCGATAAAGCAAATTGAACTTGAACTGCAGCCAGCAACTTATGGTTCTTGCTTGTACTCGTGCACGCGTACCTTATACTGAACGTAGGGCCCTATGAAATCCAATTTATATATTTATTTTTAATTCTGTTTTATTTTTTTCCAAATTCTGTCAGATGAAGGCATAAAATACATTAAAATCAAATGAAGGCATACAAAATTATTTCTTATTTTAATGAAAACAAACTGCTGCAAAACAGAGGTTTACTGATGAAATTAAAACATGGAAGAAAATGAGTGTGATTATTAAAAATAGAGTGTTAATAATAACTATTATTATTATTATTATTATTATTATTATATAGATGTACATTCTACTGTATAATAATAATTTTGTCACAATTTCTTCAAGTTAAGCCGAACTTTTATTTTGACAGGTTGTCATGAGGAGTTTTGTTTGTGTGTATATGATATGACACAATGCCAGTAGTTTGAAACGGTAAAATGCAAATGAAGTGACTCTCAGAGCCAGGGGCGATTCTAGGATTTTTTCAACTAGGGGGCACAAGAGGGGCCACAATTAATAGAGAGGGGCCAATTTTATGTTGTGTATATGCAAAACTATAGATATCCGAATTATTTAAATTTCAGTAAGCTTTAAAATCAGCAATAAACAGTATCACTGTTTACTGCTGATTTTAAAGCTAACTGAACTTTAAATCTTTTATTTATCTTTTATTATCTTTTAACGGCATTTATTCACTGCAGTAAATCTGAACAGTCACATACAATTTGTATAAACTTTTCACTTTTCAGAAGTGAAAAATTGTAATGTGTGTGTGCGTGTGAGTGAGAGACGGGAGAGCCTGGTGAATCCATGACACATATGTTGTTCCAAACTGTGACTCTCTTTTTACCATGTTACAAAAGAAATTGTGAAGGAAGTTATTGTCCATATGAGTGTCAATGGTGATCAAAATAGAGCTTGATTTGATTTCCATTGCCTTTCATTACAGTGGACAAAAAACATTTTCTTTTTTGTTTCATGCAAGAAAGAAAATCATAAAGGTTAGGAATAACATGAGGGGAGAATAAATGATGACAGAATTTACATTTTTGGGTGAAATACACCTTTAATTTATCTATCTGACTGCCTTGAAACATTAAGGGTTTTCCTGGGTCAGAAATGGTCTTTGGTATAGTGAACAACTTTTCCCTCTGATTATAAGTTGAGGAGAGTGAATTGCCTGCTCAAATGGTTCTCCAGTAAGATGTGTGACATTCAGGTGAAGCAAATCGAGCTTTGCAGATCAGAAACATATTTAGCAGAGGTGGGTACCAGAATCAAGAAGTTACATTTAAAACAAAATTAATTATTTATCCATTATAGATGATAAAATTTCTTAAATATACACTTTTTATAATAATAATAACAATATGCAAATGTATTATTAATACAATTCTAAATTATTATATCGATAATTTCATAAATTCTAACAATTTAACAGTTTGTATAAGGATACAAATGTTGAAAAGCTGATGATAAATGCAAAATTGTGATGCATAAACAAATGCTATCAGTTTTATAATGCCATATTTATGCTTATCAATAATAATAACAGAAACATATGACAGATTTTATTCACATCAATCACACATTGTGTAGGTAACTGTAAGGTTTACTCTATTCTTCTCCTAGTTATCAATCAACATGTTCATTATAAAAAAAATTAAAAGACAAACGAAATAATGTCAGTTAAATTAAAATTTGGCATTAATCACATAAACTACAAAACTTGATATTAATTATTATTAACAAGGTTAATAATTAATGGGGATCTAAGACAATTATAAAACACAAGCTACATATAAAAAATATCTTCATAATCTGTAGATATTTGTCAAACTATCCATAAGAAACCATTTTACTGCAGCATACATGTGGTGAATGAAGTTCAAGGTTGCCGGCGGTCATGTTCGGGTTGCAAATTGTGCATAGGCCTACACCAAATTTCTTTTTATGAATATTGTCCGTTTCGAAGTGTTTGTATCCAAGCAAACAATATTTGTAGATTCTCTCTACCCCTGTAGCCTATTGTTCTGTGCTTGCACAGCGTCATGCAGAGTGTAGACCAGGGTTCCTCAAATCTTGCCCTGGAGGGCCAAGGCGCTGCAGAGTTTAGCTCCAACCCTGATAAAACTCACCTACCTGTGATTTTCTAATGATTCTGAAGACAATGATTTGCATGCTCAGGTGTGTTTGATTAGGGTTAGAGCTAAACTCTGCAGAAAAGTGGATCTCGTGGGCCAGATTTGAGGATCCCTGGTGTAGACTTTGATCAGAGGCGCCAGCGCCGCTGCTTCCGTGGCTTGCAGTTTGTATAAGTGGTTCTCAAACTTTTTACAGTGGCGTACCCCCTGGGGCATTTAAGATTCTTCTGCGTACCCTCTCTCTTCCACTTAGACCGCAGTCACACCTTTTTTATTAAAGGACAACATTTGCCCCCTTAAATTGATTTACAGGTGCATTTTTTTTTTACCTTTATAGAGGCAAAGGTTTTCTATCTTTATTAATTGTATGTAATGTTTTATGTCATATTCTTAATATTCCATTATTAATATAATAAATAAAACAATAAATGCTGGCAAAAGGAAGTAATACTTGTAGATTTAAAAATAAAACCGCCAGTAGGTGGCAGCAAGTCACTGTCTTAATGAGCGAGGCGTCGCGGCATTCATTCATTCATTCATTCAGTAAGGAATCAAAAGGCTGTAGTTATGAAAGGGTTATTAATCACTTGACTCTCTGAATCGTTCAAAGCCGCAGATTCGTTAACTAAACACCAGCTGTATGTTGCTTGGAGCACACCAGATGTTGCGGATTTCGTTGGAACTATTATTTCGTTGCAAAATATAACAAACAATATTGATATTGTGTTTAAAATGTAGGCTACATTTAAAATGTAAAATGTTCACTTAATATCACCTTTTTTGTAGAACTGTTGTATAAAATCATGTCACATTTGCAATCATTTGGATATTCAAGGAAAATTGCATTCTTTCTCGTGTTTTAAACATGAAAAACAATAACTCGCACAGGGTGTGTCTGTATCGAAGAGAGTTTCTTAAATCAAACTCAATGTACAGTCGGTGTCAATATTTGCTCTTCATGATATAAGTGCTACAAATCTACTTTAAAGATGAACAGAAGCGCGATTTGCTAAAGCAGCATACTAAGCGGGCATCCTATCACATGCACGGGATGCAGTCAGTTTTGACCGCAAAAGATGAGGTAATTTAATTGGATATAATGTAGGCTATTTGACCATTTACTGCACACCCATTTTCCTGTTTTTATATTAGAAGCGACATTTTGCTTATCAGAAATACATGCTCGGTTTTAATGTTACTTTAATTTGGGGTAGAATTAAATGAATGCCAAAACTCAGAATTTTATTCGCGTACTACCTCCATCATCTCACGTACACCAGTTTGAGAACCACTGCGCTAAATAGTTAATGTCGCAATTATTTTTTAAATGATTTTTAAAGTTTAATTACAGTTCTTATAAAGTCATTATCGAGTCATGCGAGTCGAGACTGATTTAATTTAGAGTAGGCTATTCGTTCTCAACTCAAAAAAGTCAAGTCATTTTCTTCATTTATTAGAAATCTTTAAATTCGCAAATGCAGTAACTCAAGACCTCCACCTCTGATATTTACAGCTTTTAAAATGTGGAATGTGAGATAAACATCATACAATTTGCTTCGGAATCTCAATATCACTTTGCGTACTGGCCAAAAAACAAAAAAACAAAACACACACACACACACACACACACACACACACACACACCTAATTGCGCTGTCTGTCCTAACACTGAAAGAGGGCAAAATCTAGCGCTGCAACTCGCTAATTGAAAAAAAAAAAATAAAAAAAATAAGGTATTTTAAATAGATCAACTTCCATGTGCTTTTTTTCGTTGGAAAACAGCAGCTGGCTTATTCTTAGTCCCGGTTGTTGAGAAGCAGCGTTATTTAAATTAAAGCCGAAAGATATTATTTGAATTTTTGAGTGACAGACACGTAGAAGGGTGGGGGCACACTGGGGGGCCAATCAGTTTTCAGGGGGGGCAAGTGCCCCCATGGCCCCTCCCCTGGCTACGCCACTGCTCAGAGCAGTTCTGCAGATGTTGATCATGTGTTCATATCCTCATTTTATGAGATGGCAGATGCTGAAAACATCACCAGTGTCACGTGTAGTAGGTTAAACCAGGCGTCTGCCTCATTCATTCACAAAGAGACACGCAGAACATGCAAGATTCATGGAAATTCTGAGTTCCCAGTAGTTCTTTTAACTGGAACACCCTCCCAAGTCAGAGTTCTGACTTGGAATCTAGGAGGATTCGCAACAACTCCAACTTCAAAATCCAATATGACTGCACAGTGCAATCAACAGAAGAAAAACAGTAATATATTGTTTAATAGCACTTATGTTTGTCTGTGTCTCAATAAACTCAGTGGAGCACACAGTAGCCTACTGTCCAACCACTATTTGTGGACATGAAACTATGGTGTTATCTGTGCAAAATACTGCTTTTATGTGTTTTTTAATCGACTGGTATGAGTCTGACTAACAATGGACGCGTCCATCTGAATTCTCTAATCTCTACTCGAACAGGGGCCACTTGGGTGTGACGTCATCAGCAGCTCCAACTTCCGAGGTAAATGGAACGCAGCGTCACATTTAAATAGTCTTTTTGTGGTTTAAAATTCACAGACACTAGTCCATATAGCAATTTATGTTAAGTTTACTGACCTACTTTTGATTTATTCACTCAAAATTTGGCAAATTCAGTGACTATTCCGCGTTACATAGTAAATTCTATTTTTATGATTCAGTGATTCAAGGCCATGATATACTCATGACGAAATTCTTGTTTTGTTCTTCGCTTAGAAGTTAAAATAGTTTGGAAATACCTGTGCAGGTATTACTGTTAAAGAATATCCAGACGCCGTCCATGCTATTGAGAGCAACGTTTAGATAAATGTTAATATGTGTGCTTGCTATACACAATAAACACAACAAAAATGACAGCAGTGAGAAAACATCAGATAAAAGACTGCTGGCATCTCGGCACATAAGGTAATTAAAATTACACTGTTATATAGTTTGATTATAAAGTATATTTGACACTATAGACCATATAGATCTTGCTATGAAAGACATTTTATTCTTTTTTATTCCTTTTTTACAATAATCCCTTTGAAATCTATAAACAAGCTGTCAAAAGTGATCTCAAATGAGTAGCCTAATCTTGATTACATTACTGACTACAATTTTCAACATGTAGGCCTAGCTAATTTGTAATCAGTAACAGACTACAATCTGCAAGTAATCTACCCAGCGCCATTGACAACATAGGAAGTCAGGGAAGTCTTAGACCCTTGCAATGAAAAAGAACTATTGTAAGTCACTATTTTGTCACTGAGAGTAAGCAAGTTTGTGAACGAATTTTTAAGTTCTTAAGTTTACATTCTTTAGTAAAGGTAAAGTTTTAAAACTGAATTTTGCCACTCTTCTTTACTGCTGTTCACAAAGTTTTGCAGTTAGGCTATGTAAAGTTGTGTAGGCAAGTTATTTAGCTCTATTCTGTATAGTTGCTGGCATAGCAGATCCAAGCAGTCTCACTCATTATTCATTCCTTACCTATTAGCATAATCCTGATCAATTCTATTGATCAGAGAGGAGACAGCAACTGTATGGCAGTTCTCTTGTTGGCCCAGAGGGATCTCAGAATGCCTAAAACAGCAATACTATCTCTCTAAGGTCTACTCCTCTGATTACTTCCCAGCGAGAGGGGTGAGAGTAGCATTGATATGTGTTTAATTAGAGCTAAAAATACACATGCGCTCCAGTCTCCCGTGAGAGCTGACATCAATATCTAATTGAATGCATTAAACAACAGCACAAAGTTTTCACAAATGGCCAATTACTTTTGCACTTGAGTATGTTTTGGAGTCTTGGCTTACTTTGGCATATTGGTCACTTTCTTTTCTATTTCTCCCCCTGCCTTGTTCCTGAAAGTTCTGTTTTTTTTTCTCTTTCTTTCTTTCTTTTTTTTTTTTTTTCCAGACATGGCCATGTGAAAAGATTATGCCTATATAAGGAATTGAAACAAGTGCAATACATTAATATATATTTTATGATTGAAGTGGCATTACTATGAAACCATTACTAGACATTTCTTGTGATCATCAACAGAGGGCGCTGTTGAAACATTTTACGTTATATGTTGCCTGAATGGACAATGAATGATAACTTATGGTAGACATTTAGAGGAAAAGTTCTTAGAACTTCTTAAATCAGCTCTCACGTACAAAAGTACATCTGTATCATTTAAACGTAGGCTACTCATGTTCCACACATTCATATGTCATTGAGACTGTAATTCTAAATGGGCCAACATGTGAGCTGACACAGAATGTTGTTTTACCTCATTATTAGTCAATGTGCAGTGGCTGATGCTCATAAGGCACCCACATTATGAACCTAAAGATCCAAAACGTTAACAAAAGCAGTCCTGTGGATCTCTGCTGTGGTGCAGAACTAGTGCCAAATGGAAAACAGACACATAAGCTCTCCCAAGATGAGACAAAAGTTGGAATCGAAGGACACAAAAGAGAAATTCAGGGATCAGGACTGAAAAAGACATGAGATAGACATGGTCACATGCTACATATGCATTCAAGTGTGTGTGTGTGGGAGGAAAGGATATGTATGTGTGTTTGTGTGTGTGTGTGTGTGTGTGTGTGTGTGTGTGTGTGTTAGTGAGGCTGCATTGCTTTGATTTGAGACCTGTTTCAAATCCTCTCCTCTGTTCGCTTCCCTCCTGTATTTCTCTTTTGTTCTTCTGGGTGGCCTAACCTTCTCTTCTTTCTCCAAATATCCTACTATCACTGGGCTGTGAACACCATCCTAATCTGTGAGTGTGTGAGTACAGTATGTGTGCATGTACAAAGAAAGAGTAATGAGAGAGATTCACATTTATGTTTGTGAGTATCTGTCTGTTTGAACTAGTGTATGTTAATGTTTGTGTATGAGAGTGTGCCTGTGGGGTGTAATTGTATGTATCAGTGTGAGTGTGAGTGTGTGTGTGTGTGTGTGTGTGTGTGTGTGTGTGAGATAGAGAAAGAAAGGGGGAGATGCTAGAAAGGTCACTGGGTCCAGTATTTGTATTGTGATGGTAATCATGGGATGTGATCATCCTGCATTCTTCGATAGTGACTTTTTGTCTTACAGGCTTTGGCATTCTCTCTGGTGGTAACAAGTATCGCTATTGTTATTTATTCAAAATAAAATAATAAGAATAGTAATACAAATAATAAATGATTTGACAAATATCACTATTATTATTTTTTAATAAAATAAAATAAAATAATAAATAAAACACTTTTTTTTTGTATAGCTCTGGACCTAGATTAAAAAAAAAAGACATTTTATTTATTTATTTTTTAAAGCCTTTTTAGAGGGATCTATTTACAGGGTCTATTTACAGAGTATCATGAACAAGAAAAGCACTGAACTGGAGAAAATAAAATTAAGACAATTTTTTTTTTTTTTTTTTACTAAACTTTCCTAAGAAATCTAATTTATGATTTTCATATTTGACTTTCATATATCAAAATTTGCCTTGAAGGAGATCCCCAGTCCATATAGGGATCAGAACACTAGATACTGATGGATTGGACTCTTTTGAAGTGAGCCAGTATGTAAACATCCAGAACACTCCAGCAACCATAAAACCACTCCATAGCGACTGCATAGCAACACCATAGCATTAGGTTGGTGAGTTTTGGGCCACTCACATTTTCTTCATACAATGTAAAAAAATCTAACCGTATGAAAATTTGAGTATAGTTCAAACTTTGGCATTCTTGGCTATATTGTTGGTATGTGTTATAATCTTTTCTCTGACCTGTGCCTGTGTGTGGTTATGACTGACTCAAGCTAAACAGCAATTACCCATGAAACACTTCTAAACTATATCTGTTAATCATGATACATGCTGGGCTACTGTAGGGAAACCAGCAGGGAATTAAATTAAGTTTCTGTGTGTGTGTGTGTGTGTGTGTGTGTGTGTGTGTTCCTTTACCTCTTTCACTTTCTTTTGATACTCTTTATTCAGTTTTATCTTCTGTGTCATGATCCTGTATCTATCTTTTTATTTAAATAGCACAGTGTAACCTCTTGTTCTTTGTCTTTATAATGAAAGTCACATCCTGATTACAGTGATAACTCTCTTTCTGTATGTATGTGTGTGTGTTGTACTCCAGCACACCGAGCCTCCATTTCCCCCTTGGCTGCGGTGGTGTCTGACAAACAGATGCCCTGGAGGCCTTTTAATGCCGACTGTTGGACTTTGAGTTTTATGTATTAGAACAGCTGCTGCTAGGGATCAGCCAGTCACAGAGATGAGCAGTCACCTCCACAGACACCTCACACAGACCCCGGCAGAACCCTGCCACAGCCAATCAGAGCCAACGTGTGATAGGTCACTACCCCAGGCACATACACTCAAACACACGCTCACACGTTTTTCACATTTTCACTTATTATTCCAAACAAAAAATCTTAGAATATCAATTCTGAATCTCATGACAAGAACCAAATACTACATAATAATACAATATATATTTGTCTCTAAAAAGGATTGTATGGAAGCGATTCTACAAAAAAAAAAAAGTGGTGCACTGTGATTTGAACAGTACAATGATGCACTTGGAAAGGAGTGCACGGGAAGTTTTCTTCTTTTATATTGATCCAGCTGTTTACACCCACAGTTGAAGGACAAGCTACCACCTTTTCTTTTTGTCCTCTGTTAATCCATCCATTTCATTCTGAGGTTGGATCGATGAGTAGCTCTCCTGAGATAAAAGAGAGTGTTGAGGTACAGGAATGAAAGAGAGAATGACAAAATAAAGATACAAAAGGAATGTGAATGTAGATGTGAATGTAGATTATGATGAATTTGAGAGAATAAAAATGATGTGTAATTGACATATTGCTTTTAGGAGCCCGCCAAAAATGTGTCACTGGTAAAATGTTTGATTTAAAGTGCTTTGTTCACTTGATTGTGTTTATATACAGTATTGCCAAATCATTATACACAAAACAAGTAATGACAAGAGAAGGAAATACGCAATATAACTATAACAAATAACAATAAAAATAGTATTAAATGCCAAATAATGAATAAAAATAACAAATATGTCTAATATAAAATAAACATTTGCCAAGACATTGTGAAAAAAATACTGTATTATATGTACAATGATGATTTCTGAGGGTGTGCAGCTGAAAAATGAATTTTGCTTCAATTAAGGGGCAACTATCTGCCCCAGTAACATCTGCATTCATCCATTTCTGAATAACTGGAAAACTGTGGCACAAGTGTAGGTAAAAAGAGATAAAATATCTACTATGTTATCTCTAATATGAACCGTTTTTATACTTTGCTTTGCCTTTTTTAAATCTGAATAGTGGCCGTGGAGAAACATGCTTTTTGTGTAACGTACATGACATGTTTAGCAGGAGCTAACCAGATTAAAGGCTAACCTGCCCATGCTAACCAGCAAAAGCTTGACTCTTGATTAGACAATGACTGTGATTTTGTTCCAAATTACTGCATGGCAAGACAAATGGAAATGAAGTCCTGTCTCATTAAGATGCTGGCTATTTTTACTCCTTATTATTAAAGATTAAACAGACACTAGGGTGAAGGTCACTCACAGTGGGAATTTAGATCTTTTTCCATTCATACTGTGACAGAGTTAGTATTGTTTAGCCACACTTTTGACTAATGGCTCGTTTCCACTGAGCGGTACGGTACAGTACAGTACGATTCGGTACGGTTAACCCTGATCAGGCTTGCGTTTGATAGACGTGGTGTATGCGGGAAAGTATAGTGATTGACGATAAAGCGTGACAATAAGCACAACTCTGCCTCTTTTTTTTGTCAGTTTTAATGAACAATAACAGCCATTATAAAAGTATAACTACAAAGTACAAGATTCTTATATAAGAGAAATAAAGACAAAAGCAAACAATTCAGTCAAACGTATGCTATAAAGTCAGCGCTGTACTACGGTAAAGTTCAAAATAAATATAGCCTATAAAGTTAAACATAACTTTGTGCACAGCCAAAACGAAAGGACCAGGAACAAATAATAGATTCGTGAGACCACGAATGCCTGTTAAATATAACGTTACCCAAAACGAATTGTGTATCATGTTTAATCACTGCAGAGACATCAGAGCCAGCAGCAAATGTCGGAAGGACTAGCCGAGCTTAAGGCTGCTCTAGGTGGATACATGAGCACTGAGCGCCCGGTGATCGCCTGAAGCTCCGAAATCAGCATAGCAAATAGGCGCTATCTTTATAAATAAACCGCAGATTTGAGTTTTAAACAACTACATTCTCGCCTGAAAACCTCTTAAAACTACATTTCATGACACAATACCAGTAATATTTTGAAAATTACACGGGTTTTTGGGCAATGACGTTTCACCAGTCCACAAGAACAGACAAGAACACATATTGAGAAACGGCTATTGTCTGTGTGAAAATATAAAATTATAAAATACACTGTTATTTTTTTTGTGTTTGCGCACTCAGATGTAAATAAGCCCAACACTCATGGACAGCAGAGCGGAACGAGTGAAGGAGAAACTTTATCCTCTTGTATCACGCAAAAGTGACGATCCCAGTCAACCAATCAGCGTTCTGCAGTGAGTTTAGCTCCACCCTTTTGGTACCCTTTGCTGTGCTAGGTACCCCAATGGAAGGGTACCAAAAAAGTGGTACGGTACGGTTCGCTATTTTGGTACCATTCACAACTTCTGACAATGGAAACGGACATAATTGCATACCGTACCATACTGTACTGAACCGTACCGCTCAGTGGAAACGAGCCGTAAGAGAATAAAGTCTGGTCTAGTTTACTGATTATTCAGGTAAAACGCCCTAAACCTTAATTGGCCAGGTATAGAAAATGTCAGAAATGTGTGTAGACTTTATGAATTTAGAATTCTGTCTATCCAGTAAGTGTCTATCCATAAGTACAGATAATATCACAGGTGTGACCCCAGAACAAAGCAAAATAATGTATATAATTTCACTATATGCAAAAGGCATCAGTGAACATACTCTTGGGGTGTGTTTGTATATGCAACCCTACACTTCTTGCAGTTTAGATGTGAAATAAGACATTAGTTAGACCCTTTATAGTAAAGACTGTATTTGCAAGGCCATTTACAGAAATCCGGCCTTAACAAGTAGTGAAACAAGAACACACACACACACACACACACACACACACACACGTTTGTTTTGTGGTTTACGGGGACTCTCCATAGGCGTAATGGTTTTTATACTGTACAAACTGTATGGGCTATTGCCCTACACCAACCCTACACCTAAACCTACCCCTTACAGGAAACTTTGTGCATTTTTAGATTTTCAAAAAAACACCATTTAGTATGTTTTTTAAGCCTTTTGAATTATGGGGACATAGGCAGTGTCCTCATAAACCACCTAAAAAATTGTAATACCTCTGTCATACCCATGTCATTAAACAAATTTTGTCCCCGTAAACCACAAAAACCAGTACACACACACACACACACACAAACACCAACCTAAACACACAGAAGCTCCTTTAGTTGATGTAACAATCCTTTCGGTATCCTTTGACAAACACTCTTCACGTCCTTTTCCTGTTTCAAAGGGGGCCATTTCCTGTTGGCGCTGCCACCTCAGCTGTCCAATCTTCCCCTGTCCGCAAAGCCTGAGTGGTTTGGTCCATATGGCTCTTATCTTATCTGGAGTAGTCCACACCTTCATTGTGAGGTGATGGAGGGAGAGAAAAAATGCAAGGGTCTGCACATGAACCTGTGAGTTACACACACACACACACACACCCACCACTTATGAAATTAAAAATTAACATGGAATGATATTGTGTAATATCTATGTAAGAATACGCTAAATGAATGTATTAGTCAGAATGAGTGTGTAATTGTCATTTTGTTTACATTTAAATTACTTTCTTTTATGCTGTGTGATAGGTTAGGATTTCATTCAGTCACAAAGCGCTTGCAGAAATGTCCACACACATATACAGTACACACACACACACACACACACACACACACTCCCTAAAGCTGATCATAATGCACTTCCACTCTGGAGAGGAAACATATCTCATGCAGCCAGAGACACAGACTCAAAGAGACACCAGTTCCTGACACACACATACACTCTTTACTTAAGGAAAATCACAGCGTGGTGATTTCCGTGTGCTAGTATGGGGCTGAAAGCTCAGCTCCTTGCAGAAATTACTCGACTGTTTACCTCACATAATTGTAAATGTATATTTCTGTACAAGCGCACACATTTTACAAATGTATATTTTTCTATCTCTCCTTCTGCAGCTGTTCTGTTTCTTTGAAATCCTCTAATTGCACTGGTTTATATTCAAATTTAAATATAAAAAATCACCGAATTAATTTCTGTTTTAAATGTAAACCTTATCTGAAGTGCACACACAAACATTTTGCACTGTGTTAATCCATGCCATTATGTATTTTCTTTTTATTCCACTGCTTCTTGTCTACTGGTCTGCCTATTACATATTATCACCATCCTTTGTAGGTACAATATGTGAGTGGAAGTAGGTTATATTATAAAATATTGCTGTACAAAATAGCAAAGATATATTATAGATTCCCCATTTTATAGGCTTTTAATGCAAAGAAAATAACAGTAAAAACGTTTGAATCTCAGTACATCCATTTCACTGACCTCGCTTCTGTCTCCTCTCTCCTGGAACACACACTCTCACACACAGTGTTTAAACAGAGGAAATCCTCTCTTCCCGTTGGCTGAGTGTGTGTTTACTCACAGAAGGACTCCACTACTCTCCAGAACTGAGGTCACACATCGAGTCAAAGGGCACGGTCCCTCACTCCACACTTACACGTACAGTGTGTACTAGACTTCACCTTTCACACTGAAGCAGTCTATGCCTTTCTTTTAGTAAGTCCTCTAATTCAATAAAGTACTACATACACTTTCAGGAGAGTGTTAAATGTATTAAAAAGTTGTATGAAACCAATTGACACAAAAAAATAGGATTTACTCTTCTGAAAGGTTTGAGGACCATGCATATATAAAACATAGTTACTCAACAGTAAAGTCAAATGCACTGTTTGAGGCAGTGCCACTATTCTTTATGTACCTCAATTTATATTTAAAGTAACAGAAGAATGTTATACGTAAGGAATAATTGACGACGGGCCGTTGAATTATTCCGCTTCGCGTCGTGGCCGCATCACCACCTCGGGTGTGCATTACTTTTCTAATAATTCAACGGACCGAAGTCAATTATTCCGCTTATACTACGGTTGCCACACCTCAAGACATTGATCAGATGATATATTTTAAGGCATCCGTCTGGTTTTTCTACTTAAATCGCTATTGTAAGTAGGATTATTTCTTCTGCATCTCATCCAACGACTCCCTTGCTAATTCCAAAACATTAGTTTAAACTGTAACGGAGGCTTGAGCCGTTGATTATAGCAGACTAATGCAGTTAATACAGTTAATAACTAAGTTATGAGAGAGAGAGAGAGAGAGAGAGAGAGATTACCTCTGTGAGTCTGTGCGTCTCTCAAAAGTGTTCGGCAGCAATGTCTCTAGTTATAGTGAAAATTAAATTTCATTTTCTTCACGAACAGCGTCGTTGTTGTTACCTCGCTTGTGAGAAGTCATGTAGTTTTTAAGTTGTTAAACTATGTTACTGATAAAATAAAATCGTCAGAGTAGCGCTAACAACATTTGCGCTTATGTTAATGTGTGTGCACACTATCTCTCCCGCTCTCTCTCCCTCACAGACAGAGTAGCCTATGTGCTTTCCGTACATAATAAAACGTAATTTTGTGGCAAAAACATGGATATGATCTGTCGTTTTTATCCCCTTGTTTACTATATTTATTTGTTTGGCCAGTGTCGTTGTGAGTTTTGGTTCTTTTGCTGTTTTAGGCTGTAAGGACCTTTGAAATAACGCAAATCATTTGGCGAAGTGATATGGACATGTAATGCGGTGCCTGGAACTACGTTCGCCGTGCGTTTCCCTGAAAATAATTGCACACCTTAGAACGTTCGTCAGCCAATCAGATTCAAGCGTTCAAAGGCCCCGTAGTATAAAACAGTTTAAACCAGAGTGGTTGAGCAGCATTCCAAGAATTCTGATAGGACAGCAAAGACTTCAGAAATACCAAGACCGTGCACTCATATTACTATGAATAGGAGACAGTGTAACACATAATATGGTGGAATAAGTTCTGCCTTCTGAATAAAATAGCCACTTGACTTTGATAAAAAAGTCATTCTGTAAAAGACTTTAGTTATTGAGATTTCAGGATTTCCCTATTTCCTAGACTTGGTCTTGTATGCCCAAAATCGCTGCCCGGAGGCTTTGCAAATATGGCAGCCGAGCAGACAGGCTATGCAGTAGTGGCGGGAATTTCTCAGTGACTCTTTCTGCTGGTAATATCATTATGGCAGTAGGTCACAACAGGTGACTGTCTTGTTGAGTGAGAATTCATTCATCTGATTTGTTCAGAAAAAAAGCTGATTCATTCAGGAACCAAACAGGTGAATGCCTTTGGTGCTTGTTCGCAAATGTTTTATGCGATATTCCAATTTTCCGCATAATTTAAATTCGCAACTTTGGATGGAAAG
This sequence comes from Tor tambroides, assembly GCA_021397915.2. Taxonomy (NCBI): domain Eukaryota; kingdom Metazoa; phylum Chordata; class Actinopteri; order Cypriniformes; family Cyprinidae; genus Tor; species Tor tambroides. Next base: position 38,060 of record JAFVLL020037566.1, on the reverse strand, counting down.
CCGATTTTTGAGTCACTGAATCATTTACTCAACTGATTTGTTCAAAAACACTCATTTGATCAGGAACAAAACACCACAACTGTGTGTTGCTTGGAGATGTGGAGCTGTTCTATTGTGGCTTTGTTTGGAAATATCTGCATTGGTGACAATGTAACTGGCAAAACTATGTCTAAAATGTAATTCATGTAATGCAACTTGTAAGTGTCAGTGTGAGGAGATCAGAAACATTGAGCATATTAGCATCCTGCATATTAGGCATAACATTAAGAGTGAATCAGTGTTTGAATGAAATATACCTGGCTTTCCTGGTAGCCCTTCAGTAAATTCACTACGAGTTTTAATCCACAGACTTTAACTAGAATGTGGTAACCTTGACTCAAGTTTAAATCATGGTTAGGACAAGTATTCAGTACAATACAAATGTAATTTGCAAATAGTTAAAATTCATTCAAATTCAATGAATTCTAGTTCTTTTAACTGTTTGTCTTTCCCTTTTCTTTTCATTTAATGTGCTCTGTTGGACCAAAACTGCCCAAGGATTTGCATGATTTGTCTGTGTAAACTCTGTGCTTAAAAAAAGTTATTATTTAGGCTACTTGTACATTCTGTGCTTGCATGAGAGGAAATAACGTTCCATACCAGCAGGTGGCAGTAGTCTGTATTTGTCATTCAAAAGGGAATCCGGAACTAGCTATTGCTTACTATTTTCAATATAAATCATGTTGATAAGTTGGTCTTCACTTTCTTCATTCCAGACAGCCGTGTCATTATGAAAATATTCACATATCGGAATGCTTATATAAGATAACCAATCAGTGCGATCTCTTGCCCAATGGTTCCAACGTCAATACAACATGCTTAATTGGCCGAAAAACGACCAACGGTGATCTGACTAGTTCCAATGGTGCAGAACACACAGCAAAAACTGGAGAGATAGATGCTCAGTGACGGCTTGACATTGGCTGATGGCCAACCATCAGTTTGGTTTGTCATGGCCTTTACATGTTCTATGAAACATGTTTAACATTTGTGCCAAATATTATTGGATATCACATTTAGGGGAAAAAAAAAGTATTACAAATAGAGACTTTATTCAAAAATGTATTCAAATTTGGGATTTGAATCCCCCCCAAATGGTTCCAATGCCCCAATCCCCCCCCCCCCAAATAGTTTGGTCCCCCCAGTGCTCAAGTTATATTTGTTGGGAAACATAAAAGCAATATCACTCAACAGAGTATCTTATAGCCATATATATGTACAGCTGATTGTTGTGAGTGTGATTTTTGCTTTAATACAAAGAGTTTAGAGGGTTTTATTTAGAGGACATTCTAGGGCTCAGCCAGACTCAAAGACAAGTCAAACTGCAGCCTATGTTGGTTAATCTGGCAGCTCCATGCTAATCATCTCTTTATTTAATTCATTTTCTCACTTACGCCTCCATCCCAATGAACACTGGATTGCTGCTGAGGTTACTGTGGATCAGATGTCATACATTAAAGTGCTGCAATAGACCTCTGATTAGTGTTGGAGTACTGGCTGTGTAAAACCTGCACTGAGACTCCAGTAGAGTAATTCAAACATATAAGAGCTCATAACCTACTCTTCTCCTAGTAGTATGTACAGGGAGCAGAGGAATCTAAAAATCAATTAATATATTCAATTTACTGCACCTTACCTGGTCATATATGATATATAATATGTGGTTTATATATACTAGTGAGATGTGGTGATTTCCATAAAAACTTATGATAGAACCACATTCTTTAAAATCCTGAGTTGATCGCTCACTGTTAATTAGGTGATTAATTTTAATGGAAAGTCTCATCAGATGCAGTATTTAGCTGCTGACATGCACTGGGCTGAAAAATGATTGAGTGTGATTATGAAATCACACACATACTTGATGGTTTTGCTGTATTAGAAGGGACATCTCATGGGCACAACGGTTTATAGCAGAGGATATTTCGTAAACCTAACCTAATCTAACCCCCATATATAACCTGTTTATTTTAAGGAAGATATTTTTTGTGGCCAATTTATTAGCATTTCAAATAATGAAGACCACCTCAGATGACACCATTTATAGGGACATTTTCAAGTCGGCCCTCACAAGCACAGCCAAACACACACACACATACTGGTTTCCTTTTTTTTTTTTTTTTAGGGACATTTTTATACTGTACAAACTGTATTTTCTATCCCCTTACATTTACCCTACCCCTAAACTTATCCCTCACACAAAACTTTCTGCTATTATAGATTTTCAAAACACTTTATTCTATATGATTTATGAGCTTGTTTCCTCGTGAGGACCAAAAAACAAAACAAAAACTCACAAGGTCAAAATTTACTGGTATTACTATATACTTGTGGGGACATTTGGTCTTCATAATGCAGGGAATACCGGGTATACACACACACACACACACACACACACAGATAGATAGATAGATAGATAGATAGAAAAATAGTAAAAAAAAGTAGTAGTTTTATTCATCAAGGACACACTGCCTTGATCAAAAGTGATAGTAAAGATATTTATAATTTTACAAAAGATTTCTTTTGAGCTTTCTAATTATCAAAGAATAAAGATAAAGAAAATAAAGAAAAATGAATAATAATGATATGTTTAAGATGTTTTCATTCTGGGTGACTGGTCCTCACAATGTGGTCAAAATGCACTCACACATAGCCTACTTTGCTTCCCTGTTCCACCCAACCAAGGAGATTCCCCTACTGTCAAAAACATCTTTGCACTGAATTGTTCACTACCTAATCCCTCTGATTTCTGTCAGGATGTTAGCGGCCATTCATGCATGCTGTAGTCATTCATCATTTTAACCACATAAAGCCCGTCTACAAACATTCTAGCGCTCTTGTCCTGTAGTTTTTGTATGTTATTATTGCAATAAAAAAAATTCTAGCGCTCTTGTCGTGCAGTGCATGAGTTTTAAGTGAAGCATAGCTTGATGGATTGATGGCGTGACGTCAACACACAGTTACCTTGCCGTGAGGGAGGGGGGAATTAATCTGTGTGTATGTGTGTGTCAGGAGAGAGAGAGGGAGAGAGAGAGAGACGCGTTAATCTCGAGGGAAATGGGCACGTTTGGAATAAGCGGTACCAGTCAGCAAGCGCACTCTAATATTCCAGTGGCTGTGGAAGAAATGTTTCCAGAGAGAGAGAGAGAGGGAGGGAGAAAGAGAGAGAGGGAATATGAGGGCAGTACTCAAGATGAGCCTGCGCTTTGAGGCTGTAAAACACTAGACCCTGAGGGCATTCTCTGAGGTAAGCAACGTCTCTCTCATATTTTAACAAGGTTTGACGCCACGGTGTTAAACTACGGCGCGTTTATTCTTTATGTTTGTAAAGTAGCGTGCGCTAAAGGTTCGAGTCTCCTTGCGCTTACTTGGACACGGCGCGCTCTGTTCTGAGAGATGTGACGGTTGCGCTTAAACCGTAACGGCTTCGCAGTAAACTCTCCTGAGGTAAATAGGCGTTAAAGGAGACCGGGCCCGGGGTTATGGCCGGTAAATTGTATTAGTCAGGACCTGAGAGTGGATAAACGAGCTCAAAGCTGCCTTTATAAAGTCCGTTCGGCGTTTTGACAGTCACTTCACACAAGTCAGAGAAGTTTGTATATTCTAACTGAGATGAGGTGAATGGAACAAATTTATAAATCAGCAATAGCCTGCTTTTTTTCTAGTGTTTCTTAGCTTCCTTGTTCCAGCAGGCTGCAGCTATTTTGAGGTCCACACTGTCCAAATTAAAGCAGCCTCACGCAGCAAATTACAAACTGAGAAACTGCTTTTAGTTCAGAGACGTGGGTGACAGAGAGGGAGAGAGAGAGAGGCAGACCTACTTTATGAGGGGAGTTAAACAGGTTTGTTAAATGTCACACCACAGCCGCTTTTACTGTCACCTCCTAATAAAGCAACTATTGTATTTATAACAGTTTTTAAATACGATCTCACCTACATGGAACTTGCGTTACATCCTGAAGTTTTGTATAGGCGACGGGAAAACAGTGCTTTTGCCGGATTATAGCTCAAATTTTAGTGAACGTGTGACTTTTACAGCTACCGGCTCGTTTTGGGTGAATTCGGTTGGTAGCCTATTGTTAAAGTAAGTCAGATAGTTTCCTGCCTTTATAATGCACGAAAGACGTTTGTCTGTTGTTCTTAAAAAAGTAAGTTTGTGTGCATAGGAAAGTATCTATCTATCTATCTATCTATCTAGGTTTTGAGCTTCTGTAAAACCCTGCTCTGAATAATTTGAATATGTTAAACATCTTCATTTAAATATTAATCTAAATGTACATCACGCCTCACCCCCTGCTACCAGTGTCTTTACTTGTTTCATTTAAAGACTGGCTTTCATTGCAGCTCTGCCTCTTCAGGAAAACTGACTGTTCAAGAGAGAAGAAAACTGAGCTGGTGTCTGCCGTAGTTGTAGAGGTTCATGTCAATGCATTGGACATCCAGCTGAGATGCCGCGACGTTGACGGTCCTGCCCCGTCTGTCGAACCGGACCAATATGATAATGAAGATGATGATGTCCACAAGGCGCGTGTAGCGCTAAATCACCACTACCGGACTCTTACGAGACACTCCACTCTGATCCGCGCTCATTCAAACTTCAGATGGACTACCTTCACTCTGCACTGACCAGTAAAATGAATTGGATCACACTCCTGTTGGCCGGCTTGACTTTTTGGGGCAAAGTGTCCGTGCACAGCTGCTTAGATTATGATGACAGTTATGATTATTATGAAGAGGAGAAAACAGAAACGATAGACTACAAGGATCCCTGCAAAGCTGGTAAGGCGCCTTTTGTGCATTTTTCTTGCTTTTGATCTATAAACACTTTCTATGAGGTGATCAAATGAGAAAGCATAAACATCTTATTCGCAATTCGCACTGTGCTGTATAGTTATAAACGTATGGAGGAGTGAGTTGTTGAGCTTTTTATTCCCAAACTTTAGTTTATTTTCTTTACGCGGAGACTTGCACGGGTCACGCATTGAGTCCTCTGGTGCGCGAGCATCACAGACGCCTCTTTTTTTTTTTTTTTTTTTGACGTAGAAATATCCCTCGCAAGCCTCGCACGACCCCTCCTCCCCTGCTGAAATGATGTAGCCCGCTTTAATTCGGTTTCTCCTTGGATGATCCCGAGGCTCGCGGGGCCACGTGCGCTCCGCTGTCGTAAACCCGTGCTTTCCGCGCTCATGTTTGTCCGTGCAGGTGGAGCGCCCCTACGATTTACAATCTCATATGTAATTATTATATCAATCTAACGAAGTTGAAACCGAGTTCACTCCGTCCATGTGAACCACTATTTCACCTGCTGACAGCTGGCATGCAAAAGTTATTGACGAATGTTAATAATTATTATTACGTAAGAAAAGGGAACGAGTAGGCTAATTACAAATAATCCAGGGCTTTCATATGCGTGTACGTTGTGCATAATTGTATTTGTATTTTACCTTTAGGTACTGTAATGATTATAGATTTAGTGGTATAGACATATACACGTTTTCCATATAGAGGGTTAAATTGTTAAGATTACAGAAGCACTCAAGGGACCATGTGTATATGTTTGTATATAGTCAGTTTTAGTTGTGGCATGTTTATGTGTTTGTATCTCTATGTTGACACATCTTCATACAGAAGGCCAATAATATGATTTCTTGTTCACTCTGTCCTCTTTTGGATGTGTAAGTAAACTCCACCTAAGGCAGAACAGATATTTAAATGCATCGTCTGCAGTTACATTTTGTAAAATTGCTCTGTTCCTCCCTCTCTCACATGCCAACACACAGATTTACTCACATAATCTCCCTCTCCACATTCTCTCTTTCTCGTTTTCCTTTGTGTATATATCATATTTACTCAGGAACTATAAATCTGAGCACTTGTTTCTCTGCTGCAATGTGTTGGCATTGTTTCCAGGTTTTCGTGAGACAGATGTATGTACACACGCAGAGGGCACGCATACTGTACACACAAGCAATATGGATTACTGATGAAAAAAAAAGCATCTCAGTAGTTTGTGTGAGTGTTTTTATGTGTGCAATGTGTATGTATGTTTGGATTAGTGTGTCTGTGTTTGGGTGTATGCATGTAGGAGTATGACTGTTTGGCAGTTATAGGGAGGACCTCTGTTTTTCCAAACTGTGAAATATTCAGCCTAGAAATTTGACAGGCTCGTTGATAGCTGTACTACAGGGAAAGGGTGGACAACATCTTCACATAAACTTTAAGCACATGCATAAATAAATAGACATAGAAAACTCTTTTAATCTCTATTAAACACACTTCTGTCAGATATCGATCACATATTCCCAGGTGATCCCAATTCATACTGTTAATACTGGAACCGTAAAATGCTAGTAAACAGTCTGTACTATGTATATGAACATGTACCCAACTCCCTTATAAATACCAGTGTACACCCAAGATTGAATGTCCTACCCAGGATAATATTTCAGATATGGTTAATCAGCCATCACGCTAAACTTGCATGTTCAGTCTCCTTTTGGCTTAAGACACTTCTCTAAACCATCGTGATGTTAATATTAAAATAAATCGATGTAATTTATAAACTATAACTTTATATGTAGTTGCTACTATAATGATATGCATTGGAGTTTGTGTTACAGTGCTTGAAGATCTTTGCATCATACCAGGTGAAATGCTGACTGTCCAAAAACTGTCCAGGTCATTGAACGTGTTCGATCCAGTTCTCTCTAATGCTAACGTTAGCCACTCTCTTAGCTGATGGAGCATTTTACCAACGCATTTGCAGTGTAGCCTTGCATTAGCATATCTGTGCCATGTTGATGTTTTAGCAGAAATAGCCATGCTAATTAAATACAAGGTGTCAATGGGGGGAGCTGCTGTGCCTTTCAGATGAATGGACCCTAATTTACTTTAATTGTTTACAGGCGTACAGTATTAAACCTCGGCCTTAAGTATTTGACATAACACACATGTGGGGTTTTCATGTTTTCTATAGACATAGTGTTTTTATACTGTATAAACTGTATATTCTACCCTCTAACCCTGCCCCTTCTCCTAAATACAACCCTCACAGAAAACTTAGCGCTTTTAGATTTTCCAAAGAATAAATAAATAGATAATGCAATAAGCCAAAAACAGTAATTATTAACTGGGCACATACCCAGTAGCCGCAGCTGTATCCCTTCTAGCCTTAACCCGTTTACCTGGACCACACATCACACACACATACTTTTACTGAATTATCTGTTTCGCCTTTACATGTGAAGGGTTCAGATGCAAAAGCCTCTAAGTGCCATCTGAAATTTTCTTCTAAAATGAGCATTTTTCTCAGGCTCCTATGTTTATGTTCAGTTATTTCACTTTAATGGCAGTGAAAATAACCTATTCATTGCCATTAAAGTGAAATTACTGAAAATACACATATGAGTCTTATAAAATGGTAATTTTAGAAGACAATTTCAAATGGCGCTTAGAGGCATCTGAACTCATTCTTGAATGTGTTGTTTTTTTATATAAGCTAATTGTAATTACTAAACACTAGACATAACCATACCATTAAAGTACATATTTTGGCATTTGTAGATATAAATTAAGAATTATTCATTCCCTTTATTAACTATATGGAAGTGTTTTGGTGTGACACCTTGGTTTAGTTAAGTTTTGCAGTTGTTTATTGTACATTTTTAGAAATTTCACCCCAAGGGTTGCAAAACCTGAAATGCGTGCACATTTACTTCTGTATGTTCGAGGAGTACCGCTTTCATGAGTTCCTATTAATGGTTTTTGGTTGACATAACAAGGCTATTATCTCCATTAATGAGGTAAATGCATTGTTTAGGACTTCTGTTCTTGTTTACAGAAACCAAGAGCTCTATTGGTTTCAATGGGTCACTAAAGGGATAGTTACATTATGCAGTCATTAGATGGTGTTATCTGTTTCTGTTATCTTAAGACATTGTAAACCCAACGGCACTGTTGTCACAGAATAACCAGTCTTTTCTGATTATGCAAATTTAGCCAACACCTCCTTGTATAGGCAAGAGAAACATAAACAAACCCAAGGGAGTTTACTGGGGGTGTATGCGGACAGACTTGGGGGCAAACACGCAGAAAAGAAAGCTGATACAACTTTTTATATTTCTCTCAGAATAAGAGTCAGCATCTTTATTATCACGATTGTCAGCATTTAGAGTATTGACAAAGTGTTTACACAGTACTTACAATAATGAAATATACGAAACAGAAAATAAATGAAGCCAGGCAAGAAGGTAATATAGGAAGTAAAGAGAAATATAAAAGAAAAGGACAAGTAAAAATAGAATAAAACAACATAGAACATGTTGAATTTATGGTATATACAAAATTGTATTAATGCATCATCTGTCAAAGTAACATCCGCTAAAACTAACACTATTACTTACCCTCTTTTTCCCCTTTGTATTGTTCATTCATAGTGTTTGCAGTTCCTGTCAGATACTTTCTGCACTTCATTCCTCACTCTTTCTTCATTGCCTACACATTAATTTTTTTCCCCAGTAGTTTTATAGAGGGCAAATTAATTTTGTGGAATTGTAGTTTATAGTCCTCTAGTTTATAGTAGTCTGCGTCCAGTAAACAAGGACAGTGTAGTGGCAGAGAAGTACTCCCAGAGATTCTGTCTTGACACAGAGGGTCCAAAATTAACTTTTTGCTATGTATGACAATGACGAGTAATTCATGAAAATTTAATGAACAAAAGCAAATTATACTTGTTTAGTTGTTTATTTTCCTTTATATTAGTGATAAACAGCACTATTATCAAGTCGTTACTTTACTCAAGATAAGCCAGTCTTTCTCTTTGAGAAACTGCACCTGCCACAAAAATGTGAAGAATAAACATCATAATTTTATTCTGAATATAATAGTACAGAGCCTGGGAAGTCACCTGTAGGAGAAAAAAAAAAATCAATCCGTGGCGACGATTTTGTAATCTGTCCCCTCAGTTTATAAACCATACTCATGAATTCTTAAACTGTTCTCTCAGTTTAACAAATCGTGTCCATGGATTAATAAACCGTACCCACGAATTTCCAATCTATGTGCTCATATTTTGTAAACCGTACCTTCGGTTATTGAATTCGTACCCTCAAATTCATAATCCGTGCGCACGCTTTCACAATCCGTTCCCTCGTGTTTGTAAACTGTACTCACGGATTCATTTTAGAAGAACAGCAAGCTCCTAGGTAGCCTACGTGTTAACGAATCATATTGCGTATTCATATTTGTAACGGGTTATGCTGTCCAAGGAAGGCAGGATGACGAGGAGTACAAAATAATATACTTTAATAAATGAAACGGATGAAAATGCAGGAAATACAGCTTAAACTCAAACATTACTTTAAGACACGACGAAGACAGGAACTAAACTGAATGCTTATAAAGGAAACAGGAACAAAGGAGCAAACAAGATGATTAATTAAACACAGGTGAATGAACTAAACGATGATTAACTAATGACAGGAAACAAGGACAGGAAGAACCAAATATGGGCAACAGGAACTAAACAGAAACAGACACGTTACAATATTGTTTTATTGCATATTATTATATGGAATAGGCCTACAGCAAATTGTCTTAAGTGATTCTTTATCAATTGTAACAAGTATGAGCTGGAATACAATGATTTACTAAGAAAGATGTGCGTCAAAATCTTGTTTAATTTGTGATAATCTTAGCACTTGATTATTATTGTATAATAATCCTGGCATTGTGACTGACTTTGGAGTAATTTGTTCCTCTTTTGTAAGTCGTTTTGGATAAAAGCTTCTTCTAAATGCATATGTAACCTAATGTATAATAATAGTAATAACTATATTATTATTATTTAGTTATTATTATTATTATTATTATTTTAATTTATAGGCTAAATAAATGAGTGCACTTAAGACAGTAAAATGTTTATCATAAAATAATTCATGAATGCTTTATTTTTAAATAACCTTTTACAGTTTTGGAAATGTGTTTGTGTACTATTCATTCTTAACATGAAGGCTTATTTTGGTGATTTTATTATACTAAGCTTTTTCCCCCAGAGTTAGATGCATGCTTCACTGTTAATGTTATTATTATTAAATAACTAGGCCTATTATAACATTGCATTCAGTTAGAGAGCAAAGGAATGACAACATAACCGGTACATTATTTGTTTTGTATTGCTTTTTACATCATCCTCTCGAAACACTATTGTTTTTTTTTTGTTTTTTTTTAGAAAATTCAGGAAATTTTCTATTCTTCTTTTTAGCGTTTATTTTAGGCTATAAAGCATAGGCGGCAGTGTTTTATCTTATTGGTGATTAATGTAAAATAAACGCTAAAAAGAAGACTATTTTGTGAGTGCGGATCATGGTCTCATAGGCTACTATGAAAAATAATGTTTAATGAACACAATATAGTGCATCCCGCACCTAAACAGGTGGCCTGGTTGAATCTACCGGTGGGGGCGGGGCCACAAATCCGTGAGTACGAATTTGCGAAAGCGTGCGCACGGATTATGAATTTGAGGGTACGGATTCAAAAACCGAAGGTACGGTTTATAAAATCTGAGCGCACAGATTGGAAATTTCTGGGTACGGTTTATTAATCCGTGGGCACGATTTGTTAAACCAAGAGAACAGTTTAAGAATTCGTGAGTACGGTTTGTAAACTAAGGGGACGAATTGCAAAACCGTCGCCACGGATTGATTTTTTTTCTCCTACAGGTGACTTCCCAGGCTCCGTATAATAGTTTTGGTGGCTTAGTGCAAGAAGTTTTGGGAAAATAGTCATACTAGATATTTTGACCTAGGTAATAGTTGTTAAAAGACGGACAAATCGTGATCCGCACACTTCTTCCTAGAATGCATTTCGCTAATTAAACAATTACGGCTTTACACATCCTGACGTGTGAAAAGGTACTTTGATGCTAAAAGGTAAAAGTTGTTAAAAGATGGACAAATTGCTACAGATTTTCTCACATCTCTGACATTGCGTAGACAAATATATACTGTATAGACAATCTCAACTGCTTATATCACTGCAAAATTTAAAATAAATTATCTGCTAAATGTGACTAAAAGACATGAAGATATAACAAACATTAACAACATTATTTTCTGTAAAGCTGCTTTGAAACAATGTGTATTATGAAGGTGCTATACAAAGAAATTTGACTTTACTTGACATGATCAAGTCAGGATCATCTTACCATTTTTACAAATCAGCTTAAATATACATTATGTTGCAGCCCCTTATAAAATTACCGATCACTTAAAAAAAACATACTCTGTTACTATCGTAACCTCGGTTCCTTGAGATACAGGAACGAGTACTGCGTCTTTTATTTAAGACGCATATGGGAAAAACTCCTTTTCTCCGATAACCAGAGGCGTCATGCCCATTCAAAGTGAGGGGGCACGTGCCCCCTCAGATTTTTGAGCCATGTGGATTTTGAATGCAGCTTTCAAAAGACAAAAAATAGCCGATTAATATTTTCTATATTTGATACAATCACACCAGCGTGATTATAATATAAAACGTTCAACGCGTCATATCATCAGCTGCTAAATTCAAATCTGCGTTCGCTGGCTGGTGCTGAGCCAGAGCCAGACGCGTTTTTACAGCACAGCGAATTATAACCCATCACACACGATGTTGTTGAGCTTATGAATGCAATGGCCAGTCAGAGGTGTTCAGATGAGTTATAGCTGAAATGCCGCTGTTTTCTTCACTCACTCGCTGACTGAATATCTCTTTCTGGCGAATTCTCTCGTTGGAAACAACAAAATGCAAATATGTGTACGAATTTGTAAGATATTAATTTCATAGTGTAAACAGCTTCAGTGATTTTAGTGGGAGTTTTTTGAAAGTGCTTGAACACTAGACTGTCAGTGAAAATGTTCTTTGATAATGTAAATGTTCTTTGCTCTCTTTCTGTACAATGAAAGTGTTACGATAATTATAAGTAGCCAAACTTACAATGTTTTTATTCGCGTTAACTTTCAATGTTAAATTCAGATTAAATATAAACGCAGTACTCGTTCCCGTATCTCAGGGAACTGATGTTACGATAGTAACAGAGTACGTTCCCTTTCGATACTTCACTCGTACTGCATCTTTTATTTAAGATGCATATGGGGAACCAGAACAACCACGCGGTGCTATGGTAGGGGGACGACTGAATCTAACTTGCCATGGGCACTGAAAGGGCCCGGGGGACAAGTAGTAGAAGCCCTCGAGGCAGCAGGCCGAACTCACTGAGGTTGCACCTGACCCGGGTAATCGTCCCAAGGGGGACCTATACTGCCTTGGCACCCTGGGGGGCCGAGAGCGCACAAGTAAGCAATACTGGCAAGAACTCTGCTCAGTGCTGGTCCCACCTGCTAAGGTTCACGTCCATTCAGGCAGAAAGGACCCGTGCCTGTAAGGCAGGGACTTCCAGGTTATAAAACCTAACAAATGTGGACGGCGAAGCCCAGCTGGTCGCCGCACATATTTCTGCGATGGACACTCCACTAGACCACACCCACGATGAGGCAGCGCCTCTTGTGGAGTGTGCTCGTACTCCTATGGGGCAATGCAGGCCCAAGGAAGAGTAAGCTAGCGTAATACCGTCAACTATCCACCTTGAAAGTCTCTGCTTCGTGACCGGACGCCCTTTGGTGCGGTTACCAAAGCAAAACGAAGAGCTGTTCCGACTGCCTAAAGAACGCTCCAGGTAGATTTTTAGCGCCCTAACGGGGCAGAGTAAATTCAGCTCCTGGTCCTCGTCTGAGGGAGGAAGCGCAGAGAGCAAAATGACCTGTACTCTGAACGGAGTGGAGAGCACCTTCGGTACATAGCCATGCCTTGGCTTTAGGACGACCTTGGAGTCGTCAGGCCCAAATTGAAGGCAGGTGGGGCTCGCAGAGAGCGCCTGCAGTTCACCCATTCGTTTGACCGATGCTACCGCCAGTAGCAGAGCAGTCTTTAGCGACAGGGATCGGAGGTCGACAGACTGTAGCGGCTCAAAGGGAGGGCCCTTCAGGGCCCTCAGAACAGTAGGCAGATCCCAAGTAGGGATAGTGAGGGGGCAAGGAGGGTTCAGCCTCCTGGACCCTTTCAGAAAGCGAACAACTAAGTTGTTCCTGCCCACCGACTGGCCTGCTATAGGAGCGTGTGAGGCTGCTATAGCTGCTACATAGACCTTGAGCGTGGAAGGGGAGCGTCCCCTGTCCAACAGCTCTTGTAGGAAGGACAGTATCAGTGATACGTCACAGGAAAATGGATCTGTACCGCGGGTTGAGCACCAGGCGGCGAAAACAGACCATTTGAGGGCGTAGAGACGTCTTGTAGACGGGGCTCTAGCCTGAGTGATTGTGTTTTGAATGCTCTCGGGGAGGTCCGTGAGCTCCCATCGAGAGGCCAAAGGTGCAGAGCCCACAGCTCGGGCCAGGGATGCCACATTGTTCTGTTCGCCTGAGAGAGGAGGTCCCTTCTCAGGGGAATGGGCCAGGGGGCTGCGGTGAGCAGCTGAGACAGCTCTGAGAACCAGTGTTGGTTCCTCCAGAGCGGGGCCACTAAAAGAACTTTGTGTTCCTTGATTCGCCTGATGACCTGTGGGATCAGAGCGATCGGGGGAAAAGCGTAAAGGAGGAGGTTGGGCCAATCGTGGGCCAATGCATCCATGTCCTTCGAATAATAGGTTAGGCAATGAGAGTTGTCTTTTGAGGCGAAGAGGTCGACCTCTGCCTTGCCAAAGATCTCCCAGATTTCCTGAACCACCTGCGGATGGAGCGTCCACTCCTCTGAGGGGACGTTGCTCCGTGACAGCATGTCTGCGCCCTGGTTCAGTCTGCCTGGCACATGCGTTGCTCTCAGCGAACGCAGGTTGTGCTGAGACCATTCCAAGAGGCGCTCTACTAGAATGAAGAGGCGCCTCGAGGAGTGCCCTCCTTGGTGATTTATGTAGGCTACCACGGTCATGCCGTCCGAACGGACCAGAACGTGGTGCTCCCTTAGGTCTGGTAAGAAGGTATGAAGGGCTCGACACACTGCCAGCATTTCCAGGCAGTTGATGTGGAGACTTCCTTCCTCTTTCGACCACAGGCCGAAAACCGGTCGGCCCTCGCAGCTCCCCCAGAGCACCCCCAACCCGTGTTGGATGCATCTGTCGAGACCACCTTCCTCGTGCAGACAATTTCCATTTCCATTTCCCTGTTCCATCCACTGACGACATTTCCAAGGGCCCAGGGCTGCCACGCAGGCCTGGTTCACCTTGATTCTAGGATGGAACTCTCGGTTTCAGCCAGCACTGAAGGGGCCGCATACAAAGCAGGCCCAGCTGTTGCACTGGAGACGCAGAGGCCATGAGGCCCAGCATCCTCTGAAACGATTTGAGATGGCGAGAGGCTCCTGTCGCGAAGGAGGCCGTGAGCCACTGTATGGCCAGAGCACGCTCTGGCGTGACCACAGCCCTCATTTGGGCTGAGTCGGAAACTGTTCCCAGGAACAATATCTTTTGGCTGGGGGACAGTGCGCTCTTGGCAAAGTTGACCCTGAGTCCCAGGCACTCTAAGTGGCTGAGAAGGAGGGACCTGTGCGACAACAATTCCACCTCTGACTGGCCCAGCATGAGCCAGTCGTCGAGGGAGTTGAGAATGCGGATTCCCATCTGTCTTAGAAAAACTTTATAAAAGTGCGGGGAGCCAGGGACAGTCCAAAGGGCAGGACTGTGTATTGATAAACCACACCCTCAAAGGCGAATCTCAAGAATGGCCTGTGATGGGGGGCTATCTGGATGTGAAAGTAAGCGTCTTTCAGATCCAGGGAAAAGAACCAGTCCCCTGGGCATATTTGCGAGAGGATCTGTTTCAATGTAATCATCCTGAACGGCCGTCTCATGAGGGCGCGGTTCAGGAGCCTGAGATCGAGGATGGGCCGTAGGCCGCCATCCTTTTTGGGGACGAGGAAGTAACGGCTGTAGAAGCCTGACTCGCTCTGGGCTGGAGGGACCGTTTCTACGGCGCCTTTTGCCAGCAAAGTCATCACCTCGGAGCGCAGGACGTGTGCGTCTTCGCTCTGAACAGAGGTGGGAACCACGCCGCTGAAGCGCGGGGGTCTTCGAGCGAATTGCAGTGAGTAACCTCGTTTTATTATCCCCATAACCCAATCTGACACTCCGGGGATGGCCTGCCAGGCCTCGGCCCGCGTGACAAGGGGTTGGATTGCTTCGAGTGGTTTGTCGCCGTGCGGGGACGTGCCACTCGTATTGTGTGGAAGAGGAAATCTGCTCTCTTTTTGAGAATGTTTGTGTTTTATTTTTTCCGCTATCACAAATGTAGGCTGGAGCCTAGCGTTGAACGGGCCTCCAGTGACTGTACAACCGCAGGACTTGGCCCCTCCCTCTTCCTGTCCCGTGGATGAAGCCTTGGGCGCCGGGTCCAGCACTACCCGTGGGCGGGCAGAGATGCGCGGCCACAGACTCATCAAGAGGAGGCATCCTTTCGTACCCCTTTTCTTCAGCGCCGTCCACGGAGGTGAGGGCGGATGAAGTGCTGCACGAGGCGGGCCGAGCAGGGGGCGTGCCATGACCTGCAGAGTTCTTCGTGGACTTCCAGGAGGAACGGTGAGGCTCGCTGACGAGGGGCCTGACGGCTCCCCGGCAGGAACCACGCATCCAGGCGGCTGTGGATGGGCTCCTCCGGCGGAGACCACTCCAGACCCAGCTCATCCACAGCTCTGGATAGGACGTGGAAAAGTTCGGCGTCCGTGCCCGGCTTGGGCTCGCTGGGCTCACCAGACGGAGGGAGGTCATAAATTGAGCCCGACAGCTCCTCTGCGTCCGATGCAGTCAGTGACACGCTGTCATCTAGGACTTCATCTTCGCTTCCCCCAAACGAGACCATGTCGCTTGCAGCCACAGAGGGATGCTGGTCTGGGCGGGAGAAAAAGACAGGAAGAGCCTCTCTTGTGGGAGAGAGTGAGGTACGCAGGGTCTGAGCCGGCGTAAGCTCACTCATCTCGGTGCGCTTTAATCCTCTGCCCCGCTGCTTTTTCCTCACAGATCCCTGGGAGGGAGAAAGCGGGAGGGTGCAAGGGGCGGAGTCGCTCTCTGAAAAGAAAGCTATCCGCGAGCGCAGAGAGGCGAGACTCATATCCTCGCAATGAGGACATTCCGTCTCGGTGAGTGCAGTTTCAGCGTGGGCGGTGCCCAAGCATGAAACACACTTGCCGTTACCTCAGCGGCGTGCGGGGACCCCTGTACGAGTGACAGTAACGGCGCGGCATTTGCAACAACGGCGAGAAATTTGCTCTTTGAATTGCTCTTTCGAGCGTTTGCCAGATGGCGGCAGGGGACGGTGAGACCGAGGCTGCTACAGGCGCTGAGCGCCTTGAGAGAGGCGAGTCAGCGGGGAGATCAGCTGAGCCAGAGGTCTTGATCCGCTGTGGAGGCTGGTCAACAGCGAGAAGGGCTTCGAGTCTCGTAGATCAGCGAAGAGATGTCGTCGCTGAAGGAGAAGAAATCTGAGGATCCTATGGCGAAGCAGCCGCTTGTATAGCCAGATGTCTCGCCCATTCTGGCGGGCTTTGGCAGGCACCGCTGCCAAGCCATTGGTTCATCTTTAAAGCACTGCACGAACCAATGGCCGTGCAGTAACACTGCGTTATTGAAAAAGGCTTCAGTTATCGGAGAAAAGGAGTTTTTCCCAATAAAACGTGGCCAAAAGATTTGCATGTTAAAGTATCGAAAGGGAACCCTGTTTTAATTACACACCAAAGCCTGTTTTTATGCACATTTGGTGCTTAGCATTAATTTTGGATTTTAGACATTTTACTGTTGGAACTGCTGGTCAGATTAATGTGTAGGAATGTCTCGTGTCAGTCTAACAGGAGTCTGGTCTTTTATTTCATCTTTGAGTCCATGTAACTGTGTTTATGTTGTATTATGTGGTGCAGCTGGGTGTCAATTTCACCTCTACGTACGTGTCAGATTAATATCCATCTGTTTACATATTGCTTATGACCTCGTATGTGTGTGTATGTATGGTGGAAATGACTCTTTGTGGCTGATCATCTTGATTCTGTTGTTCCTGGGAAAACAGAATGTGAATATTTGGCCGTGTGCTTATCTCATGCCATTAGAGTGCACTAAACACATTTCCATCTCTTTGTACGCTGATTTCCGTCACTGTGTGTGTGTATGTGCGCGTGTGTGTGACGAATGTGGGAGCCCACTTCATTCAGGCACTTATCTCTTCCTGGTAGCCTGCATCCTGCCACTTAGCTTGAGAAGAATCTCTCTCTCTCTCTCTCACTCACACACACACACACACACACGCCTTCATTCATGCCCCATACAAAAGAGGGTTTTTGTCATAAAACTGTGCACACAGCAAAACAGAGAGTGTGAGTGAGTGAAAAGGGAAAAAAAACTTTCCCTTGCAGTTGTATTGTTTGAGTGTCTGCAGTGTGAAAGTGTTTATGTAGAGAGTTGTATTCAAATATACAGAATTTTATTTCCATTCAGGTTTTACTTGAATGTAAAACACATCAAACATGACATCAGCCTCTCTTCACAAGTCTAGACACACTCACATTAAAATTCAAAGCTTTCAAGACCTCATCAGAGGTCTTGTTGGCTCTTTGACTGCACTTACTTAAACTTTTCTCTGAAGTCAGCTTGTCATAATCAGAGTAGATGAGTTGTTGTATGTGTGTGAGATGGAGATGGTCAGTTTAATAAAAGAGGATTTTCCAGGAGCACTCTGGCCTGACAGCCAGCTTCCGAAAATTCCCAAAAATTCCAGCGTCAGCACTCTGCTCCGCCATGGACTGTTTGTTTTAGAGCAGGAAAACATGAGTCAGCAATCCGCACACTTCCTCCTAGAATGCATTTCGCTAATTAAACAATTACGGCTTTACATATCCTGACGTGTGAAAAGGTACTTTGATGCTCCGACAATGGCACTGACTGAAGTCTTTCTGTCTGTCTCTCATGCACATTTGCTGAGAGTGTGATGACAGTGATTGCTGGTCTCTCCCAGACCAGTTTTAACATTTGTTTCAGACGATCCCTAGTAGCCAGTGATAAATACAGATGTAAATGAACTTCAGAACATTTTGTGATCCAATCACTCCATATTTGGAGGTAGTCAAATGCATGTGACTGCACAGCATTTGTAGTGTAAGCTCTTTATCTCAGACAACATTGAAGCCAACTCACCTGTCAATCATGCATTGAGCTAAAACAAAGTTTGCCAGTTGATCTTATGACAGATGAATGACTGACAGCCCAAATAACCAGTCAAATCACTGCGTTTATAAGCCTGGTTGTTATCCATGTTGCTTATGAAACTTACTGAACTGTGTGTGACATAGAAACCATTTTTTTCAAGTTCCCAAAACTATGGTAAGAAGGTGTTGTTATGGTACATGTAATTAACAGAAAGGCCAGTCAATGGAGTTTTGGGTTACACTTTATTTTAAGGTGTCTTTGTTACAGTGCAATTATACATTTAAGTACTGAGTAATATTAATTAGGTAACACTTTAGAATAGGGAACACTTATTCACTATTAACTATGACTTTTCCCTCAATAAATTCCTAATTTGCTGCTTATTAATAGTTAGTAAGGTAGCTGTTAAGTTTAGATATTGGGTAGGATTAGGGATGTAGAAAAAGGCATTAATATGTGCTTAATTACTACTAATAAATGGCTAATATTCTAGTAATATGCATGCTAAGCAACTAGTTAAGAGACCCTAAGATAAAGTGTTACCGTTAATTAACAACATGTACTTACTATAGGGTTAAGTTTAGAATTAGGGTTTGGTTTAGGGTTATTGCATGTAATTATGCATAACTTTCTGCTAATACTATAGTAAGTACATGTAACGTGTAACAAGGACACCTTAAAACAAAGTGTTACAGAGTTTTGTCTGTTCCATTCCCAAAACTCTACAGTAGACCGTATGAACTAATAAACTCTACATTTGCACAAAGAAAAGCAATAGTGTAATACTGCATGGTTGATGTTTTGTTATTAATCGATTAATAAAGTTTGTCATACTATATGAAACTGACTTGTGACTTTCCCTCCAATCACAAGTGGTCTCAGGAGACACATCTGAGATGCATGTTATTGCAAGGTGTAAACAGCTATGTGTCTCAACCGACAGCTTGTGATCTCATCAAGGAATCACAGAGACAGATCTTAAAACCAGGTGTAAACGGACCCTTGATGCTCATAGCTCACTCTCTTGAGCAATGGGATGCAAATGCATTTTCGATTACGTTTAATCTCAGGACCAATGAAAATATTTTTAAAATATTGCTTTTTCAGTTGGCCAGGTGTTATGTGGAGCCACATAAATGTTATTGTTCTGATTACTGCTATGATTAACACTGTCTAAATAAACAAGACGTCAGTTTGAAGCATTGTCAGAATGCAAAGTGACAGCAAGCAGTTATTGGAATTGTGTTTGGATGCATATGTGTTTTTGTATGAGTGTGTCTATCCCTGACTCTTCCTGTGATCAAGCTTGCAGGACTGTTTTTTGGGCTGTCACCCAAAATGCTTTGCGTCATGTCTTTCTGACATGTGGCGCAGATGTGTCACTGACAAACAGAAACACCACACTCATCCTTCAGCTCCCATGATACTCATGCATCAGACTCAGCTGCATGTTTCTGTGGGTTTAATGAGGAAGGGATTCTCGGTATTAAACTGACATCACAGTAATGAAGCGTCAACATATGGTCAGACTTTCTAAATGCGTAGTGGGTGTTGATCAGTGCCTCCCTCCAGGATTCTCCACAACATCTGCTGTCTCTGTGTACATAAAAACAGTCTGTCAGTCAAACTGAAGGTCTACAAGAGAAGATGATCAGTGGCCATTCTTCATTCAAGTATACAGTCTACAGCTCTGTTCTAAAGCCTAATGAGCTGTCTTGCTGTCATAGACAGTTGCCTTCTGAGGAGCCATTCGCACAGAACTGATAGAGCACACATGTGAAGTAAAACATTTTTAATTAAATTGAGTTATATTTATGCAATTAAATGTAAGTATATGTATAATTAACATTTCACTTGCTTTATCCACCACTGAAAATTATGCTGCCTACCATTGCGTCAAGAGCACCGCTTGTAATGCCTAAAAATGCTGTTTAGGTAAGCAACTCACAAGGTTTTGGAACAGACCTTTATCTGAGAAACTAGATTCTGAAGTGGTTAACTGAATGCATCACTTTTGATTGACTTTTTTATTACTTTTGGTGAGATTTGCAATGCAAAAAGTATTTCTTAGAGTCCTTGTGTACTTGCTGAGACAAGTTTACTCAAATTTAATGCTCAGTTAGTTACAGCAATGCTCTCCTCCAACTCTCAAATCATTCAAAGGAAACAGTGAGAATGACTTGGATTTTTCCAGGATAACCTGGAGAGTCTCGTTTGGAACTGTAGTGTGACCTCCAGGATAATCTCCCGTTTTAGTACACAATTTTATCTGCGGATATCACTGCACCCAGATTAAAACACACCTCCTGCCGTGCCAAAATATAACCTTGGAACTGGGATTATCGTTTCATATTTGCCAAAACCCTTTTATTCCCCTCCAGATGACACATACTGCAGAGGTCTCCATGTTCCCATCTGAGCAGATGTAAAGCTCAGTGGCGTGCACAGGCCTCCGGAGGGGCAGGGGCGAAATGGCGTTACAAGGGTACGATCGTGGACCCGGGGGGTGGGTGGGTGTGGATGGATTGGGCTGGGTGATGGGTTTGGTCCCCCTCGGCTATAGGGGTGGGCGATATGGCAAAAATATCATATCACGATTTTTTTTTTTTTTTTTTTAGAAATATCACGATTCACGATTTTATCACGATTCTTTATCATGTTGGTTTTTCTATTTTGAAAGTTGTTTGAGCATTACAGCCAAACTAATTTTCCTATTATAAAGACAGCCTTTTAAGGTAACAAAATATAAAAAAAAGGATGGTCGATATTTAGGCCAAAGTGGGTGAAGATAAAAATCTTTGTCATTATTTTATCTTTGTTATTAAAAAATTAGAACAAAGATACACATTACAAATACACACAATATACAAATAAAATAAAGAGTGTTTTATTTTCAGGTAGGCTACAATAGGTGTATTTAGCAGGAGCATTCAAGAAATTGAATGAACAAATATAAAAATAAAACATTATATAGACTGATTCCTATTAAAGCAACTGTATTAAAGTTTTTCAGTCAAGAGTAGTGAGTGATTTTTCTCTTTGTGTTTGGTGTTTTATTAACATTAAAGGAATAATTCACCCAAAAATAAAAACAGTGGGTAACACTTTAGAATAGGGAACACTTATTAACTATTAACTACGACTTTTCCATCAATAAATTCCTAATTTGCTGCTTATTAATAGTTAGTAAGGTAGTTGTTAAGTTTAGGTGTTGGGTAGGATCAGGGATGTAGAATAAGGTCATGTAGAATAAGGCATTAATATGTGCTTAATTACTACTAATAAATGGCTAATATTCTATTAATATGAATGCTAATTAGCAACTAGTTAAGAGACCCTAAAATAAAGTGTTACCAAATAGGGTTATTTTTATACCATCATTTACTCAATCAAAAGTTGTTTTAAACCTCAATAGGGCTGCAGCGATTCGTCGACGTCATCGATTACGTCGATTATGAAAATACGTCGATTAGCATGGAGTGCGTCGATGAGTCGCACCTTTTGCCACGCCCATTGCGCGAGCCTGCAGTTATCCCTACTTAAGACTGTTTTTCTGCCATGTTTAACACAAACAAGACTCTAGAGCAGAAGGTAAAGGCTAGTATGGCAATATCTAGAGTTGCGTTCATAGAGCATTATTATTATATGACAGTCAGAACCGCATATATATAGCCGAACTGACGCCTTTACATTGTCAGGATTCACAACCGCATTCAAAGCTGCGCTGAATGAACGGAACAGCACGGGATATCGAGTTACCTATATAATCATGATGGGTTTAATTCACTCACAGAGACGGAGAAATGATTCGCGTTCATCTTAAGATCTGCTGGAGCTGCCGTCAGTGCCGTGGGCGCGATTGCGCGAGCTCTGAGACGCGCGCACCAAACGCACTCTCTGCACTCGCTAACAAAGCATTTAAAGTCACTGTTAGCTGTTTAACTGTGTGATGGATAGGACAAGCCTCAACTGGGCTCCTTTATTAAAAACTGGCTGTCAACTGTGATAAAACTTCCCGGTGTTATGACGCCATTTTTGATTCTGTTGCTCTAGTGTCCTGAATGCGGTTGTGAATTCAGCTGTTCATTCATATAGATATGTATTCAAGCAGATGTTTTAATCTGCTGAGTAAATAAAACATTTCAAGTCTCTCACCTGTAAGCAACTACTGTCAGTCCCAAATAGCAACTGTGAATGCAGCCATAATATGCATTTCTATTGATTGTATAACCACCCTCTTTCTTTCTTTCTTTCTTTCTTTCTTTCTTTTTCTTTTTTTTTCTTGTTATTGTTAGCCTATTTCTTTCTTGCTTTTCTTTCTTTTTTTATTTTTTATTATTTAATGCTATCATTTTTCTTTTTCTTATATTTGTTATTTTCTTTCATTTTTGTTTGTATTAATTATTTATTGTTATTATTTCTTTTTCTCTCTTGTTATTATTTTTCTTTTTTTGTTATTATTTATTTTTGTAAAGTATTATGAGAAAACGTTTGAATAAAATATTAAGATTAATAGCAGAAGTTACTGTTATTTATTGATAGTTTAACTGAAGAATTCATCAACTGATAAGAAAATAATAAATTAATTAATTGAAAAATAATCAATAGATTAGTCGACTAATCGAAAAAATAATCGATAGATTAGTCGACAATAAAAATAATCATTAGCTGCAGCCCTAAACCTCAATGAGTTTCATTCTTCTGCTAAACATAAATGCTCTTTTGAAGAATGTGGAAAACCAAACAGTTGCTGGTCCACAGTGACTGCCATAGTATTTTTTTTTCCTACTATCAAAGTCCATGTGGATAAGCAACTGTTTGGTTACTCAGATTCTCCAAAATATCTTCAAAATAACATCTTAAAATATCATCAAAAATATCATCAAAATCTATCTCCAAAATAACAAGAAAGAAATTAATACAGGTTTGGGACAACATGTGAGTGAGTAAATAATGACAGAAATAAAATTTTAGATTGAACTACCCCTTTAATTACAGTCGGCAGCATGTTTAGTTCTGTCCCTTTAAGACCTGCTCCCATCAAATATACAGGCACGCATCCGTTTCTCTCAGCTGTTTACTTTCATTTTAGACATAACCAACTGAGTCTATACGTAAACCTTGTGTGTTTTGACAGTATTAGCACAAAAGATAACTTAGTTCAGTAATCAGGCGCTGTTTGACGGACTTTTTCGTGCGCGCGCTTTGGGTGTAGAAAAAAGCGCATGTCTGACCACCGCGTGAATGAAACTTTTAACCGGCAAGGCTTTAAAGCAGATGCAAATAATGCACTTTTGTGATTGTGAATAAGTGCAGTGTCCCGTGAGAGTAACTCTACCGCTGAGTTAACACTGATGTGAATGTATGTCACGTTGTACAGTACATAGAGACGGCGGCGCCAGAACTGCAGCTGATAGAATGTGCGCTGTAGCACGATACTACGATATTTCTTCAAAAAAGCAGATCTTGGAGACATTTTTATCGTCCATGATCAAAAATCGTTATATCGAACACCCCTACCCTCGGCAGAAATCGCAGACCGAGGGCACCGGACCGCAAGGGCACTTTACCGTCGGACCTCAAAGGGGCAGGGGCTCGAGCCCCCCTGGCCCCCCCCTTGTGCACGCCACTGGTAAAGCTGTTAAACTATCAGTTTAAATTCCCAGTGAAAGAGACACCATACAGTTAACAATCCCATGTCAGTATGATGGTCACAGCCCATCCGATTTCCCTCCTACAGTTCATAATCGATTCTTAAGTACAGCCTCTGCTCTGTGTTTATCGATCATCACGGCTGATGTTATTGACTGGTGCTAAGTTAAGATGTGCAGTCAAAGACTCATTGATGTTAAGCGAATGCATGATTGCTGAGGCATTACTGGGCTTCACTCCCAGACATCCCAAATCAATGTACAACTTCAACACAAAACCTTTTCCTCTGCGGTCAAGTCTAAGTACTTTGCTTGTTCGTCTGAATACATATGTCTTGTCTCATTGTCAAGGCTATTATGAAAACTACAGAGACCTCATGTGAGCTTGTAAGTATAAAATTATTTAGCAGAAACTGAAATGTGCATAGCAGTCTGTGGGCAAGATTTGCGTATTTTACGCAGATGAATATGTAATGTCATGCCTGTAAGTAATGTGGAAGAAACAATTTGAGACATCACAATGATTTACTGTAAAAATTTGCAATTGCATCTATAAAATATAAATATGCTTTTCATGGAATTTCCTGTATAATTATAACAACTGTGCAATTTCCAGCTATTTTTGCACATTTTCTTTGTAAGACATAGTATTTAATGAAATATGATTGCATTTAAATGTGAAAAATTTACAGTAAATCATGTTTTTAAAATGTTAATAAAAATAAAATAATCTAATAAAATACAGTAAGTAATCTATAAATAATCTATAAAAATAAACAAAGTAATCTAAATATAAAAATTATAAACTTGAATAATAAAAAATATTTTTTGCAATGGAAAAGTGAATTTATTTCATGTTCATTTGGTTTAGATTGTAGCAGAGAGTCAGGGTTAGATCATCACTAATATTAGTCCTCTATGAAGGGTGTGATCCACAGGAGACTCCAGCTTTATATGAATTTGATATGGATCACAATCACGGATTAAAGCTGAACATTGTCTGAGGAGTTGATGGGGGAGGGAAGGATGCTTGTGTACACACGTGCGCATACGCACAAACAATGCGTACGAAACAATAGTGGCAGCCTAAAGGTGCAGTTCACTGTTACGTGTACATACGCATATACACACTCGCACACACATGCATGCACAAGGGCAGAGTTTATTCCAATATGGAACAATCAAGATAGCTTAAAGCATGATCTTCATTGTTTATTGTTTTATATCAAGGTTGAGGAGTGAATTCCCTGCCAAAACTACTCACACACACAAATGGCATAGTTCCCAATATTATCTCCTTTTTCATGGCCATCTCTATGACCTCCATGGCGACAGGCTAATTTAAGGATGTATGATGTCATGACTGTAGCTGAATGTTGGGACAAGCGCGATACAGACATTATGTGAACAGGGTTGTTAAGATTGCAACAGGATGTATATACATGTTCCCTGACATCCGCTTGTTAATTTTTAATCAGCATCTGAGGGTGCGAGAGCAAAGGGCAAGCTGACAACCTAAGATGTTTCCTCTCATGTTAACTTGTCAATCGATCGCATATGCCGCAAACCTTAAATTAGCATCAGTCAATAGCTCAGGCCACGCTGATCTGAGTCTCAGACGTGTCTGCCAGCACATAGACCATCAATCTAAGAGTGTGTGTGTTTGTGCCCTCTAATAATATCCTTCTCTGTTTCTTTTTCCAGTTGTATTTTGGGGAGATATTGCATTGGATGAAGAGGACTTGAAAATGTTCCAGATCGATGGAACGATAGAGCTTTCACAGCAGTCACATGGGAGACAGGGACACACGTCGGGTAAAACACATCAGATATCAGACTGCAGTTGTCGACAATCATTGAAAATTGGCTGATTTGCAGACAAATGACTCTTATGAACTGGTACTTTTTAGGATTTGTGGAACGGCCTCAAACTCTGTTTGAGAATCAGGCTTACTTCATCAGTAAATCCTCGGCAAGGTTACTAAGTTAACAGCTGACTGAGACTTAAATCAATATGCTTTTTAAATAGTCTCAACAGAATTTTACACAAATATTATAGACCATTGCATCTGAACAATTAGCTTTAATATGTAATTTGGCATTTAAAAAGTCATATGGTTGCTAAATGTTTCATGTTAGTAGTATTTTTTCTGTCTTGAGCCGTACATCACATTTTAGACATTATAAATCTGTCACATAATCTGGATTTAAAAAATGAAAGGTCCTTAGTTTAGTTTGTGGTTCTAATGCACATGTTTTTTCAGCTGAGTTCAGTAGCAGATGTGCAGTAGACGAGGTTAAAGCTGCAGTCAGCAGCTGCTGAGGGTTGAGAGTTGTTTCTGGTGCAGAACAACAACAGTGACTCTTTCTACAGTAAGGTTCAAGGTTTGAGCTTCTGTTTCACTCAGTCCTTGAAGCTGGCCATGTGCTTTTTTCGTCCCAATGTCTGATGTTTGAAGTCAGACCTTCCTCCAGGCATTAAATGCTCTGGTCTAGCGCTGGACTCTGTGCAGTTTCGACTGCAGGGTGACACACACACACACACACACATACAGTAGTCTCTGTGGATTGTGTATTTAAGATAATTTCTTGATCAGTCTGAGATGCTGAGTTGTCATAAGGATGGAATAAATGTCCGTGATTGTGTTGTGGGCTGTGGATGATTTAAACTTATTAAAGTCGTACTGAAGTTGAAGAATGTGTGAGGATATTGGGAGTTTGTAGCTTCAGGTGATTAGACTTGATAAATGCTCCTGTCTCAACTCCACTGCACCATCAGCAAACAACTGTGTGTGTGTTTGCATAGCAAGGTCTTTGTCTTTTACTCCTTATGCAATGGGAAAATTGCAGAAGCGTATGTGTGTGCAAATGTTTGTTTCTTTGGGAGTTAGAATAAACATTGTTAACAAAATCCTTCCTTGCTGATATCTAAACTGACCAAAGTCAAAATGTGTGTGCGTGTGTCTTTCTCAGTGGCACATTGTTAAGGTAAACTCTCAGTGTCTAAAACAGGATACAATCACTGGTATGAGTAATGACTACTCACAGATTAGCAGCAACTTAGAGAACTTTACCTTGCTGGGTAGCGGCATTGTCAGAAACATCACCTTTATCATCGTCTGAGTCTTTGGCAGCACAAAGATGGAAGTGAGGCCAAAACGACGATAAGGATTCAGCTTTGTGTTTCCGCTCTGACTGGGGTTGTTACAGGATGTGCCACCGGGGCAGAAGGGCAAACTGCATCAGGACCAGGAATAGAAGGAGAACTGATGTGTGTTCAAACCAGTCAGGACAGGTCTTTCTTGGATATTTGCAGATTCATCAGGATGCTGTCATGGAGACACACACTTGTATACCTGCCAGTGTTATGTGCATGAGATAGAGTGTTTGTGCGCACATTATTCCCAAAGCTCAGACTTTTCCTGTGTCTCGGATTCAGAGTATTGTTTGTTCCTCACTTTCCTGTCCCCATCAGAGAAATTCCAGAGAAAGAGAGAGACAGAGTAAATGCAAAAGTAAGATAGCAGAGGAACTGACGTGTGAATAGAGATGTTCAGTGAGAACCCTGGGAGTGAAAGACAAGTGTAGGTGAGATGTTGAATGAAGGAGAAGAGGCTGGTGAATGGGGGAATGAGGAGAGGTGAGGACAGATGGATAAAATAGGTGTGATAATGGCAGAGAGCCGGTGATGGAAGTTTCTCGGCTTGCTGACAGTGTTCTTGTAACATTATAATGGCACCAGTTAAACCTGATTCAAGGAAAGTTTACTTAACCATAACAAAAACACTCACATACAGTGTTCTCACAAAATTAAAATATCATTTTCTCAGCATTCTCAAAATAACTCCCTTGTATGTTTCTTTCTCTCAGGTGGTCTAGGAGAGCATAATCCCAGTAAGAAGAGAGGTTCATTATATCTGTTGCTGGACAGAATACGACGGTTAGGTTTTGGTAAGTTCACAACTCAACAACACTGCATTGTTTCTCAGCTTTTTTTTTTCTTATTTAATCCACAGCACATTAGTAAAGCCTCAGGTATCCCTTTTTCAGCATTTAGAATTTAGTATTAAAATGAGCATTGTTCACCCTATCTATTTTATCAATTCATCTTGATAAATTCATCATTTATATTATTGTAAATGATTCATCCATGCATATGATTGTTTTTTATATATTTTTTAGAGCTCATAACTCATAACTAAATCTTTCAGTGAAACAAGTCTTTTCTCTGGTGATGTAGAACTTCTTTAAACACTTCAAACCACATCCCTTTTTAAAATTTGACCTACAATACAAATTCAATACAAATACAATTTCTAATAGTTCTGAGAGCAATTATTCATAATCTTTCTCTAAGAAAGTCCTAGCAGCAAATTTATTTAATGTGAACAAATGTAAAATGATTTGCAGCTTTTTGTATGGCTGATTTTAATTATCATGAAACCTCAATAACCATGAAATGTCTCATGAAATGTAAGATTTATTCTACTAAATTTTATGAATGCAGATTTATATAGTGTTTGCATCCATGCGTTTTGATGCAGTTTGAGGAACATAGAACCTGTATTTGTAAAAAAAAAAAAGAACAACAAAATATCTGAAAGAAAAAATCATGACATTATTCACAATTGGTTATTTTATTGCTTTATTGCACTGGAATCATAACAATAGTGCTGTCATATGTTGGCAGCAGGATGGATTTCATTGCAGTAATAGCTTGTGCATGTGTATGTTTAACCTTTAGAGAGTAAACTCTCAAAAAAGGCTCTCAAAAAACTGAAAGAATGCAAAAATGCATTCATGTAACATTTAATGTTACTTACTATAAGATGTTTTCTATTATTCCACCTTCTCTATGATGTAGAGTCATGGCCAGTGAATAGCAGTAAAGATGTGTCAAGCTCCAAAGCTGGAGGGAAGAGTGTAAACAGCGGCAGAGGTGTGAAGTCTCGAGTGCCACGTGCTGCCACATCCAGAGCTGAGAAGATCTGGCCCGGAGGCGTCATCCCTTACGTCATAGGAGGCAACTTCACCGGTAAGGGGACCTGAGTGTCTCTGTGTTTAATATCAGTATATGAATGTGTGTGATTTACAGATAATGATTTCTGTATGTGTTTTTCAGGAAGTCAGAGGGCCATGTTAAAGCAAGCAATGAGACATTGGGAGAAACAGACGTGTGTGACCTTCACTGAGAAAACTGATGAGGAGAGCTACATCGTCTTCACCTACAGACCCTGCGGGTTCGTGTTTGTGTGTTCAATATAATTATATAACATTTTAGAAAAGTAATGCACACATTTATAATGTGCCATCCATCACAACACTTGTGCTTCTGACACCAAGATACTCAGTAATGGTGCTGAATTTTGTCATTGGTGTTTACATACAAGTATGTATTCAAGTACAGTATCTCACAAAAGTGAGTACACCCCTCACATTTCAGCAAACATTTTAGTATATCTCCTCAAGGCACAATAATATAGAAATGAAACTTGGATATATTTTAGAGTATTCAGTATGCAACTTGTATAGCAGTAAAGATTTACTGTCCTCTGAAAATAACTCAACATACAGCCATTATTGTCAAAAAAGCTGGTCACAAAAATGAGTACACCCTAAGTGATAACAGATATATGTCGTTTAACCATGCAAAGCCACATGTCCTATTCATCATGTTCTTGTCTTCCTGACAGGACCATACAAATTTGTTTATCTTGTATTAGAGCAGTTAAAATTTGGTGATTTGAGTACAATTCTCTCATACTGACCACTGGATGTTCAACATGGCACCTCATGGCAAAGAACTCTCTGAGGATTTGAGAATTAGAATTGTTGCTCTACACAAAGATGGCCTAGGCTATAAGAAGTTCGGTAACATCCTGAAACTGAGTTACAGTACAGTGGCCAGGGTCTTACAGAGGTTTTACAAGACGGGTTCCACTCGGAACAGGCCTTGCAAGGGTCGATCAAAGAAGTTAGGTCCTCGTGCTATGCGTCAGGTGCAGAAGCTGGCTTCAAAAAACAGACGCATGAGTGCTGCCAGCATTGCTTTAGAGGTTGCAGAAGCGGAAGGTCAGTGGAAGCTCAGACCATACACCGCACACTGCAACAAGTCAGTTTGCATGGCCGTTGTCCCAGAGTGAAGCCCCTTCTGAAGTTGGCTCACAGAAAAGCCTGCAAACAGTGTGCTGAAGACAACCTGTCCAAGAGCATGAATTACTGGAACTATGTCCTGTGGTCTGATGAGACTCAGATAAACTTGTTTGGCTCAGATGGTGTCCAGCATGTGTGGCGATACCCTGGTGAGGAGTACCAAGAAAACTGTCTTGCCTACAGTCAAGCATGGTGGTGAAGGTGATAGAGTGGCCAAGTATGTCTCCAGACCTGAACCCTACTGATCACCTGTGGGGCATCCTTAAGTGGAAAGTGGAGAAGCACCATGTGTCTAACATCCAGCAGCTCCGTGATGTCATTATGGAGGAGTGGAAGAGGATGCCAGCAACAACCTGTGCAGCTCCAGTGAATTCCATGCCCAGGAGGATTAAGGCAGTACAAGATATCAGTGGTGCCCCTACAGAATGTTGACATTTTGGACACAGTTTTGACATGTTCGCTTAGGGTGTACTCATATTTGTTGCCAGTTATTTGGACAATAATGGCTATATGTTGAGTTATTTTTAGAGGACAGTACATTTGTACTTCTATACAAGCTGCACATTGACTATAAAAAATATCCAAGTTTCATTTGTGCAGTATTGTCCCTTGAGAAGATATACTAAAATTGTTGCTGAAATGTGAGGGGTGTACTCACTTTTGTGAGATACTGTATCTTCTTGACTTCATAAGCTATCAGTTCACATTTATGATATTTGAAAATATAATCATTAAAGTCAGCATTAAATGAAATTTCCCATCTATTTTCAAACTGCATAATATAGATCTTATTGTGAATGATTATTCAGTGCATGTTTCATTAAAAAAAAAAAAAGCTTGAACTCGTAATGTTCAATCAAAATGTCATAATTGGTCCTTCTGCTGGAACTTCTCTCTGGTGATGTATGCCACACTCCCCCAGTCAATTAGTCTTCTTAAACATCTCAAAATCCAATCAACAATTAATGCATAGACCCATGTCCTCATCCTACATTTTTTTGTTTTCGATAATCTGATAATCCACTCATCACAATACCCAAATGCCACATTGGGTGCTTTCTAGTCTATTTAACTTTGCTGATTATTATGGAAGCCACTAATTTTGTGTGAACTAGTTTTATGTCATCAGCTAGACTAATTTGTTGTTGTTCTCTGAAAACCTTAATTTTTAAGTTCCTGGGTTGAGACCAGCAAGTTTTAGAGACAGCGCATAGACCAAATCTTTTTTTTTTCTTGCCCCCAAATTTTTTTTTCTGCATTGTAAATGCATGAAACACTTCAAAGTTGGCAACCAGTTCCATTTTTCTGGGGTATAACACTTTGTTGGGGTACTATCTAATTTAGAGATTTTTTACTTCTGGGCTTCATTAGTAGTTTGCATGTATTGGTTGTAAGAAAGGTTGAATGAAATGCTGTGGTCATTAAGGAACACGCTCAGATACTCAGCTCTCATTGTTACGAGTGTATCCTGTAAAGTGTGTTTAAAACAAAGGTATGTGTGTTTGCGAGAGCGAGGGAGTGAGAGTCAACTGAGATGACTACAGTCGGCCTGGCTTTCCTTCCTTCCCTGTTACCACGGTGAGCAAACCGCCCATTGTTCTTAGGAATGGAATCCTAACCGTGTGTTAACAAGGAAGAGAGAGAGGGAGAAGGGAAGACGGAAATCGCATAAGTCTAGATAAACATTGTTGCCGATTGTTCGTATCTGAAAACTTGGCTTTTAATTGATTATTTGATCACATATAACATTGTTTAATATGACAAAACACCTGATAAGAAGGTTTTTAACCACTAATAGAAGTGTTATCAGTCTATGAATGTTATGGAAACCGGAATGAAAAGGAAACTGAGAATGTTAAATATCTCTGTGGGAATGATGCTGATGGAAGGTGAGGTGAAATAATGAGGCAGATCCAGACAGATTACAGAGAAATAGGCAGAATGACCATTGACAGAAGGACAAGGCTAGATTAGAGTGGAGGGGAGAGAGGTACCAAGAGCATTACATAATATTATCCATCTCAGTGCGGTCATATCTGTTATAATCAGCAGACGTCATTCAGCTATAAACCTGCTGACAGACCAACACAAGCACTGAGTGTTAACCTTCTACTCGACTCTATGTGCTTTTTAAGCATTTGGCACGTAGCTTGGGCCCATGTGTGTGTGTTTGTATTATGAGAAAGTGTTGACAGGCTTGATGTCTGACTCTTTTGCATAAATATGCATTAAATATAAAGATATTTGTTGGTTATCTGTCACTAGTTAAAAACTTCAATTCATTTCATTTCAACTCAACTGAATTTTTCTATATTTTATAATACAAATGGTTCCAAAGCAGCATTACAGAAAACAGATACATTTTTGTTTAGGCTAAATATTACTCTCTCTTTTATGATGTAGATTGGTGAATGTGTTTTATTTTGAGTCTGTTTTCTTTTATTGTTTGAATCTCTCTCTCTGTGTTCATGTGTGTCTACTCCACACTATCAATGTCTATGAAATGAGGGATTAAGGTGTTCTAATCCAAGTTATAAATAGTGAGCAAGTGGAACCGAGATTACTGCTTTGTTTGTGGGTGTGTTTGAGTGTCTGAGACATGCTTAATGGTGGACTATTGAGATTCCATATGGATTCCTCGAACTCTGACTTCACAGGTTTGACCGTTCTTTGGCCCTGTTTCCACCTTGTATTAAGACTGTGTTCGGATTTCACTAAGGCCCTACTCTCCCTGCCCCTTAAGCATTGACCGCTTGTAATTGAATCACAAAAATGCATCTTAATAACAGGGCCTTTGGGCCAGCGTGAGTCTCTGAAGTTACAAAATTCTCAACCACTTACTACACTGCAACACTAAACTGTTTTCTGATTGGACAGTCTATTCCATACAGCATAAGTGCCAACATTTTATTGTTATTTAAAAAAACAATTGAGAGAATCAAAATGAACAGCACATCAAATACAGTGACTGATCTGCATATGGAAACATAGCTGACCAAAGCACAAATTTTAGAGTCAGCAGATTTGTGAGGCTGCTGGCAATATTTCTGTTAATAATAATCGGATTTGTGGGCTTGTGCAAACACCAGCAAGTGAAACAATTCACCTTAATGTGCCAAATATTCTCACCTGCTTAATGCAACACACACACACATAATACAGTGGAACTTGAATAGCGCTTTGCTGACACAATCAAATATCCATATTTTGTAATTCTTTTTCTCACAATATTGCATCAATACTTGACAAGTGGTTCTTAACTGGTGAGTCACAAAACTTACAAATAGGTTGCAGGCCTGTTCTGAGGATCATGGACAGCAGGGGGAAAACATTTACAATTTTGATATGATAATGGCCAAAATTTGCCACTAGATGCCCAATTTGAAACCTCTGCTTTAGACTGTCTTTTGGCACTTACTTTGGGACCCACCTGTTTCTTTCTCTTTCCTCTTTATCTCTCTCCTGCAATTCATTGCACTGGCACTCAGTCAGAGGTGAACAGTGTGTGCTTATTTGTTGTTAAGGAAACACAGCAAGAATCTGAAAGCTAACCCCAATTCACCCTAATTACCGTTAATCAGCTCTCATCATTTCTCACTATCCCCTGTTCACCCCACACTAAACTACGTTACCCCAAACAACTAAGCGTTAGTTCAGCTCACCTCCCATCACCCCCCTCATTACAAACGTTGACACTTCTGTGACATAACCAGAGTCCGAGTTATTCAAGAGTGGGGTGAGCCAACAAGATGCTGACATTTCGTTGAAATTTAATTTCAGACTTTTAACTTTATATTTTTTGGTTCTTAAGGTGTTGCTCTTACGTCGGCCGTCGTGGCAATGGTCCCCAGGCAATATCCATTGGGAAGAACTGTGACAAGTTTGGCATTGTCGTTCACGAACTTGGACACGTAATTGGCTTTTGGCACGAGCACACACGACCTGATCGTGACGATCATGTGACCATCATTCGGGACAACATACAACCAGGTACTGCATGCCCCATGACTCAAGTCTTTGCACCCTACTAGGTAACTGCTAGTTCAGTATGACTGCATTCACACAGCTGCAGAATACGGATTCAGTCTTAGTACATACAGTAAACACAACATTGTAACAAACATTTTTTTAACAACTTAACTTTTCTATACTCTGTTTTAATGGTTAAATTAAATTGTATTAATCAAAAAGCATGTCTAATTAATTGAAATCATGACAAAATTAAATTTTTATGCCCTATGAAATAAGTTTTGTTTTTCTCAAATTTAGTTTTATTTTTACCAAATTCTGTGTTTTCCATTTATTTTCTGGATTCCATTTTAATGGTTTCATTAGATTTTAGTAATCAAAAGCATCTCTAAATAATTGTTTTTGTAACAAACTTATTTATTAATATATTTATTTTTCAGAAATACTGTGTTGTGTATTTACAGTTTTCTGGTAAATAAATTCTGGTAAATAATGTTTCTAGTAAATATTCCTTAAAAATAATATTTTAATAATAATTGTATTATTAGGAGTAGTACTATTATTACATTAAGTAATATATTTCTGTCACAGTTTCTTCAAGTTAAACCGAGCTTTTATTTTGATGGATTGTTGTAAAGACCTATAAGTTTCTCTGTTTATGTGATATGATGATAGTTTTTCTCAAAAGAAACAGTAAAATGTTCATGAAGTGACTCTAAGAGCTTTTTTTTTTAGATGATGTTCATATGTTCATGTGCTAATATATTGAGGCGGCAGAAGCGAAAAACACCGCAAGCGTCACGCACGCTTCAATATGTATAGTAAATGAAACCGCACGTCTGCGCCATTCATTCATACAGAGACACGCAGAACATGCAGGATTCATATTTAAATAGTATTTTCTGGTTTAATATTCACAGACACTAGTACATATCGTGTTTTGATTTAAGTGTACTGACGTACTTTTGATTTATTTATCCAAAATTTGGCAAATTCCATGACATTCCGCGTTATACAATAAATATCATTTTCATGACTGGATTCCGTGAATCCGTCTGCATTTTCCACATTGCGGAAATCTATCACAGAAAAGACTTGACAGTTATTTGTTCATGCAGACAATATATGAGCTGCATTGTATAAAAAGGACAATTCGAGAGTCACACCTGTTAGTAAATCAATTCTAAATGTTGGCTTTGTGAAAGTAGCGTATCCATTTTAATATGAGTGTATCTGTGCACACTCAGGTCAGGAGTATAACTTCATTAAGATGGAACCAGGGGATGTCAACTCTCTTGGTGAGCCGTATGATTTTGACAGCATCATGCATTATGCCAGAAACACTTTCTCCAGGTAAGACTTCTGTCACACAATGGGAATTTCACACCCAGTAATTTAATTCAGTACTTTCTATACAAATATATATGTTCTCCTTTTTGTCTTTCTCTTCCATAGAGGAATGTTTTTGGACACGATTCTTCCCTCTCGTGATGAGAATGGCATCAGGCCTGCTATCGGTCAGAGAACTAGACTCAGCAAAGGAGATATATCCCAAGCCAAGAAGCTATACAGATGTCCAGGTAGGACTACAGTGTGTGTGAGTGTATATGAGAGAGAAAGTGAAAATTTAAATGAAGGAAACCAAGGGTGTTAACTGCAGGAAGATGACCTCACTTTATGTGCAGATAATT
Organism: Tor tambroides; assembly: GCA_021397915.2. Classification (NCBI taxonomy): domain Eukaryota; kingdom Metazoa; phylum Chordata; class Actinopteri; order Cypriniformes; family Cyprinidae; genus Tor; species Tor tambroides. The sequence continues at coordinate 2,346 of JAFVLL020037566.1, read as the reverse complement.
GTCTCTCAATATTGTGTGTTAGCTTGCGTGAGATCATTTGTTTTTCTCAGTTTTATGATGCACATGAGCTTCTTGCAGTGGCTCAGTGGGTAGCACTGTTGCTGTACAGCGAGAAGATCCCTGGTTTAAGTCCCAGCTGAGCCAAACGATCTTCCAGTGTGTAATTTGCATATTCTTTCCATGTTGGCGTGGGTTTCCCCGGATGCTCCATTTTTCCCACAATCCAAAGACATGGAATAGGTGAATTGGAGACACTAAATTGCAACCCTACATAGGACAAGTGGGTCGGTGGATGGATGGATGTGCTTTTCACTGCTTTTATGTTTTGGGTGAATAAGAAAAATAAATTGACATGGGTGACATGATAAATGTAAAAAAATAATAAGCAAATGATGACATAGTTTTCATTGTAAGTTTTGGAAACTACTGTTGTAAGTCCAAAGTTCCTGTCTCTGCTGTTACATACAGGTTGAGTCAGTTTAGTCTGAAATAGGGGTGACTGTCTCCACCCAAGCCAAAGATAACAGCTTATCTGCCACACAACTTTGCATCGGATTGCTGTGTGACTTGTGACTACGTCTTTATATTTCCTTGAAATTGACACCCAAAAGCACCTCCATACGCAATCACTGTCCACTGAGCTGTGATGAAAAACAAAGGCCTCTAAGACAAATGTTTGGCCAACCGCTACATCACTAATTTGGAGGAACATTTGGCAAATGTTAGCAGATGATTTGGCTTCTCTTGAACAGAGAATCTGCTCTCCTATCCTGCACTGTTTCGCTCCTGAGATCTCATTAGAACAGTCAATAGGTCTTTGTTACTTCATTGTGTGTGTGTGTGTGTGTGTGTGTGTGTTTCCTGCACTGCTATTTAGCGGTGGCGTTTCGCCACTGCGGACTGTACAGTGCTACGATTCAAGAATTTTTAGTCGAGTTGTGAACATCTTTCTATTGTGTTGTCTTCCTGGCTGCATGAAAAAAAAACATACTGCATGTCCAGTGTAGTCAGATTCATGAGCGAGTGACTGTAGAGTTGGTTCTTTCAGTGAATTGGTCAAATTATCAGCTTGAACACTGAATACACTGAATCTTTCAAAGAGGCTGCTAAATTAACATCTATTTAAAGTTACACATTCAAGTCTTTTTTTTTATTATAAATGGAATTTTTAATATACGTCCATTAATCATGTTATTGTGTTGGTCTCTATCCAGCATGTGGTGAAACACTACAGGACTCAGTGGGGAATTTCTCATCGCCAGGATATCCTAACGGATACCCATCATATACACACTGTGTATGGAGGATCTCCGTCACACCTGGGGAGAAGGTAAGACACTTCATTAACTTTACAAAGGTTCATTTTACTGAACTGTTCCACATTTATCTGTATCTGCAATTTTTAATCAATTTCTTCCTGTAATTGTCTTGATTACAAGGTTGTAGATAAAGAAACGCTGATCTAATGTGTGAAGTTTGATGTATATGACAGCTGCATGTGTGCTGCCCATTTCAGATAGTGTTAAACTTCACCACTATGGACCTCTACAAGAGCAGTCTGTGCTGGTATGACTACATTGAGGTTCGTGACGGATACTGGAGGAAAGCACCATTGCTGGGTACATACATGCTGGTGGATTCACATGGAATACATTAAGTGATAACATGTATCACGAATGCAATGCATGCTTATGGGGCACTATTATACTATATTGTTTGTATGTGTGTATATCTGTGCAGGTCGATTCTGTGGTGATAAAATTCCAGAAGTGTTGGTCTCTACAGACAGTCGGATGTGGATTGAATTCCGCAGTAGCAGCAACTGGGTTGGAAAGGGATTCGCAGCAGTCTATGAAGGTGTGTATGTGTTAGGGCTGTCACAATATCAGATTTCCACTACACTATTATCATGCCGAAAAGATAACAAAAGATAAAATTATTGTGATGTCCATAGAAATTAAAAAAAAAAAAAAATGTTTGGCCAATGAATCACTCAGAATACAAGTGTAGGCATGTGGAGAGAGTTTGTACCCATAACACCTGGTCTTTTTTGCAGAATAAAAAAAACCTCCTCCTTTCTTATCTGATTTATGATGGGTCTAAACCAGTATTAAGCAGTATAATATGGTTTTAATAAATTATATTAAAATGTTATTTTAATGAACAGTATGGTTTTAGACACATTGAAAATGGCATAAATATTTCTGATGACAAAGTAAAAGTCTAATTCTCTCTCTCTCTTTACTTTGTGTCTGGCAGCAATATGTGGAGGGGAGATCAGTAAGGACTCTGGACAGATTCAGTCTCCAAACTATCCAGATGACTACCGTCCATCTAAGGAATGTG
>JAFVLL020037565.1:0-28285 GCA_021397915.2 Tor tambroides | reverse complement strand
AACAAAGAATGTTCTCAATAGCGCTTTCAGCGCAGCATCTCGTTCCCGCTTTTTCAGGGAACAGGGTTACAGTCAAGTAACCCGAGACGTTTTCTCTTGAATGATAACAGTGTGGAGAGCAAAAAGCTCTTCAAATGGATTCAAACGTTCATGAAACGGACCCCCGGGTAACAAGTAATTTATTTGGCTCAGGATAGTAAACAAATCGTATTATTAGTCGGATGAATACACTTGTTTTAAAATTGCATACTACCATACTACTCCTACTAGAGCTATAGTATATAATTTGTATAGTATATTGTGCACAATATGCAAAAATTGTGAAGTGGCTGAGAGTACGTAAACAATGCATGAGATACCATTTAAAATATGACATTTTTACACAAAACTGGAAAAAAAGCCAAATAACAATATTTATTGCCATATTTATTCAAAATAGAAAACTTTTGTAACAATATAAGTCTTTACTATCTTTACTATTCAAAGGTTTGTGGTTTTGAACAAAATTAATACTTTTATTCAGCCAAGATATGGTAAATTGATAAAAAAGTGATAGTATAGTGATATTTATATAGTGATAGTATAGTATATTTCTTAAACAGCAAATCAGCATATTAGAATGATTTCTGAAGGATCATGTGACACTGAAGACTGGAGTAATGATGCTGAAAATTCAGCTTTGATCACAGGAATGAATTTTACAATATATTACAATATATTTTACAATATATTCAAATAGAAATCAGTTATTTTAGTCTGTAATAATCTTTCATAATATTACTGTTTTTTACTGTATTTTTGATCAAATAAATGCAGCCTTGATGTGCAGAAGACACTTCTTACATTAAAAATTGTACTGATACCAAACTTCTGAACGGCAGTGTATATATATTAGATATTTTTATTTTTTAAAAAAACCAACAACAACAGTAAACAGTATACAATGCTCTCTCAAATGTATACAGACACCTACAGTATGTTACATAAAAATGAATTTCATAGCATTAGATGAATTGTCTGCATCTGCTCAAATGCTGCAGGATCTTTCTGTTCATAATTTTTGTTCAGTGTTTTTTAATTATCTGGTGTTTTGGTGATTTTTCGTGGATGTGCCCCAGCAGATTCATATCCTGTAGACAATCTCTGTGTTTACAGTGTCTCTTTGGTTACCTTCATTCTCAGGTTTATTTAGTGCTGGTAAAGTACACAAAATGATCAGTGTGCGTTCATGCACCATGAGATCTGGACAGAATGGAAAAATCCAAATGAGCTGGTGGAAAATTCTCATCAGCCCACATTTCTAAACTCTTCATGGTCTGTTGTTTCTTTGTTGAAAGGACGTGACAAATATAATTATCTGTTCTCCTAAATCTGTTTTTAATGCACCTATATACCCGGCCGAAGTCAAGCCTGCTCCCTCACACGTGAACGTGCGTGCGTCTGTCAGAACTGTATGGTCCTGGGTCAGTGCATGTGGGCTGATGTGCGCTCAGGGAAAATGAACAAGTACAGAGGATACAGTGTGTGAGTGTGAGAGAGAGATACAGAGAAAACCACACGCAGGCTTTTAAGCTCAGGCATAGTCGAGCGTGAGAGAGCGATCAGGGCTCTAGAGACACTGCCCTATAGAAAAAAGTGTCAGAGAGAACACATACTCACATACTGTATACTGTATTCTTCGCTCCAGTGTTCTCTAGTATGGCTGCCATTTAACCAGAAGACTAATCAATGCTAATCAATCATTCCTTAACGCCCTTTTGAAAACTTTGCTATATTAATAATAAAAAATATAAAAAATAATATTGAAAGAAAAAAAAAAAAAAAAAAAAAAAAAAAAATTTATATATATATATATATATATAAAATATAAAAAAAAAATATATATATGCATAATACATTTTAATAATTTCTATAATTGTACAAAAAGTACTTAAAATATTTGTAAAATATTTTAAAAGTTAAATATTTAAAATTATTAAATATTTTAAATATTAACACAATATATGATAATATGCAGAGATCCAATGCAAAAGCCTCTAAAAGCCATCTTGGTCAAAAATGAGATAAAGAAACTGAGTGAATGCTCTCCACACATGGCAGTGCTTCCCACACTGGTGGGACTTTACCTGGGCGGGGCCACCACAATATCCACATCAACCGCAACAAATACCCACCGCCCGCTGCCATCAGCTCCCGCGTCTCACACACACAAGTGCGACTTTAGAACAATATTTAGCAACTTTCAGACCCTTTTGGTGGCTTTTTTCCATAACAGGTACATACTAACAAACCTAGCAACTTTTTTGAAAAAACCTTCAGTTGGAAGATGTCGCCAGTACTGCCCCGCGAGCGTGAGGTCTGACTTTCTCGGCGTCTATTCTGTGCAGTGAGCAGCAGAGAAACAGTGCTTTCAGTTGGCCGTAACGCAGCAGACTCGTCAATAAATCATTTACAAAACAGCGTTTCCAAGCACCTGTCGCTTACTTACTGTTTGGACTTTTAAATACGAACATAATTTATACTTGTTTTATGTATGACAACAGAAAATATAATGTGAACATCTTTATTGGGCATTCAGTTGTATTATAGTATGTGACAGTTCATAGAGTAGAACAGATCTGAAGTGCCAAAACTCGTCTGAACGCAAACTTGACGCAATGACGTCAAAAATATGCAAATTAATATGTGACGTCACCTGCCGCCACAAGTCTCACAAAATCCTGTGGGAAACACTGCATAGTATATTTTCACCAAGTACTTTCACTTCAAATGCGCTAAATACCAGCCTCAACCCATTCAGAAGTACCAGTACTTACATAGAAATCTATACATAGTAGCCAGAAAGAAATGCTAATTTTAAAGAAAAACGTCAAACGTACTTAGAGGCTTTTGCATCTGAACTATTCATATTTTAAATCGAAAAATATTGATATAATTGTAACACTTTTCAATAAGGTCTTATTGGTTATCTTTAATTCATGCATTAAATAACAATGAGCAATACATTTGTTAAAGTATTTATTAATCTTTGTTAACATTAGTTAATAATACACAACTGATCCCATTCATGTTAGCTCGGGTCCATTAAATAATATTAATAGATACTACTTTTGATTTTAAATACAGAAGTATTTAGCATGGTTAGTTCATGTTAAATAATGTTAACAGATGGAACCTTATTGTAACGTGTTACTCATATAATTATTCTCAAATTAATTATTATTAAAAAATTCTCTTCATGGATTATAATTTTCATAATAAATGCACACCAATATTATTTATTATGACCAGTTTATATTCAGTTTATATATTCAGTTTATACTGACACCCGTACTAGTGATACTGCAGAAAGACTGGAATTATTCCTTTTTTTTTATTTCAGTATCAATTTGGTATGAACATACAGGTACTTTTGACATCCTTACTAGCTAATAAGTTGTAACTGACTCTGATCAGCAAAACGGTAAACACAGGGATAATTACAGTAATTTAATTTACAGCAATTTATGAACACTCATGAATCAAAATTGTATCTTTATTAGATGATGACCATCATTTGCTGTGTCACCTTCAATAAAGCCTTGTGCAAAATTGCACCATAGGTCAATAACTCTAAATAAATAAATAAATAAATGTCTACATCATGGGACACACTGTTTTGTTTTGTTTTTTAAATAGGGGTCCCTTAACTCTAATGAGGGGTCTTCATTATGACCACCTCTCTTTGATGAAAAAGGCTTGCTGTGGCACACAGCTGAATTTCTGGCCTTCAGGATGTGCAGCGTTACTGGCGAAGGATTTGAAGACTGACTCAGGCAGTGACTCCTGCTGTGTTTGTGTAGGTGTTCTCATCCTTCTATTGAAAGAAACACTCTCATCCATTAAGACAGCAAAGCTGAGCTCTACAAGTGCTGTAACAGATACAGTCTGTCTGTTCAGTCTACAGTCACTTTATCTACCTGCTTATAACATACAATAAACTCCCATTCAACACAGTCAAGCTCCTTGGATTACTTTCCATTCTGCACTCTTAAAGGCTCGGAAATCACAAATGTAAATAGTTCAATGGCTAAGAAGTACGGCCAAGATGATTAAAAGAAAAAGAAAAGAAAAAACTTTTTAAACATCTAAAGTAAAATGCAGGTTTTAAGAATTGATTAATCTTTGCATACATGTTGGTTTCATACATTTTTCATCATAAAACCATTTTTAATATTTTTATACAATGACTTAAAAATGTCACATGGCGGATACAAAGTAGACTGTATTAATATAACTAATAGATAAAAAGGCAAGTTTGCCTGAAGTTTCTTCTCCACCTTCTTCTTTCATGTTGTCAAGTGCGCTACACTTCTGTCTGTATGCATACAAAGAAGTGTATCTTTCTTGGTTCCAGTTCTGTAAAGGATGATTCATCAGCTCTCGCCACTGAGCAGAACACTTAACCTCAGGTTACTCCAGAGGGATTCGACTTGAAATAAGCGAACAATAAGTCACTTTGAATAAAGGCATCCGTCAGATTAGCAATTAGGAGCCCCCTCACCTCACGCCTGACCTGAGCTCAGAGACTCATGGGAGTCAAGACACAAACACTCACAGCTGAACCGGCCAAACATCAGGTTCAAATGAGATTGATTATTCAAATCAGTTCAGATTCGATTAAAAAAGGCTTTGTCTGAATGAACGCATTAGAGGCACTCCAGTGCTCGAGGGGTTAAAAAGGTCTGTGTAACAAGATTTCACTAAATCTGTTTAGATTTCAGCTTGTGTGTGTGTCTAAAGAAAGCTCGGGGTCAGACAACAACTCATTTTTAACTGTCTAGTGTGTATTGGTGTCCGGTTTAATTGACACAGATGTGAATGGATTTTCTGGATAAACTGTGATAGTCCTTCCATCGGCAGCACTCCCATCAATCCCTCCTCCATCTCTCTCTTTCACACACACACACACACACACATATAAACTCAATTTCAAGAGTCAGAGCTACACCGTATGATGTATAATGTATTACGAAGTCGTATGTGAATTGAAAAACTTTTCTGCCATTTTAAAGGTTTTAATTTATTGACTAAATTACATTTTCATTTGTTCACGTTATACGTCACTCAAACTTACAGCATTTATGGAGATGGTATTTGTGTGGAGCAGCATTTACTGAGAACTGTGAAAAGATCTCAGCGCTGCACATCAAACTGTTTCAGTTCTTCTACTTTGAAATGTATTGTTTTATTAAATGTGTTAGTATCCGATTCTTTGTAATTATTTGCAAAATTTGGTAGCAAATTCTGAGTTACAAAATTTGCTACACCTATTTTTTTCAGCGTATGACCTTTCCAAGGGATAGTCGGTTTTTGGGGGGAGAGACGAAGGAGTCAGGCGAAGCAGAAAGAAAAGGAGCAGGACGGTTCATCATTCCTTTAATTAGCTGCATGTGGCTTTAGCAATATCTGTGTGAATGTGAGAGGTGATTTCCTCTGCAAGGACTTTCCCTCAGCGACCACCGGCATTAATCTCATACTGGAATTAGCACAAAAGCAGCTCTGCAACACGGATTCAGCACAGCATCAATCAGAGGACGAGCAGCTCTATAAGTCCTGCCGCTTCTGAAACCGCATGCTAAAGTTGCACCATATTTGCTCTCATAAATAAAACATGGTGATTTTGTACTCTTTGCTTTAAGTCTTCAAGACTACATCCTACGCAAGTCTGTGAGGAGACTTGAAAGGAAAGTGTGAGTGGGGAAAAACAAAAATCTATTGAGTGGATCATAATGTGAACACAAGCTGGTCCAGCTGCTGGTGGAAGGACTTCACACAGAGAGGAGAGAGAGCCAGAGATTATAAGAGTGAGAAAACCGGTGCATTCAGCTGAAAAACCTGCTAAAGGCTTTTCTCACCCCTGCATGAGAGCGCAGGGCTCCGTCAGCGTGAAGAGCAAAGCAGAGCAGAGGGCAAATTCAGGAACATTTGCCATCTTCCCCATCTACAGGAGTGACATCTGAGTCACAAACACTGACAGGTGCTGTAATTAATTTTACAATGGCAACATAAAATTACCCATAATTACAATGATTTTAACCCATTTTTATGTTTCCTAAACATGTGCCATGACTCGGGATTATAAGACCCTTAAGACAAAAACATTTTAATTGCATATCTGATTTAAAATTAAGTCATAAAAGTGGCAATAGAGTTTGATGCTTGATTTGCTTCAATGAATTGGTCCAAAACTTGAATCAACATTTCACTTGCATCATCACTCACAAACGTTTTTATATATTTTCAAATGTTTTAATAAAAATACTTGGGTAAATATCTCTGTTTATACTACATATTGTTATATTAGAGAATATAAAAATCAACAAAATTATTCCTTGCATTCAAACCACTATAGATTACTTTATTTAACTGTATTTTATTTAATGCATTAAATATTTTGGATTCATTTGGCCACAATGGCTTATTGAAATATTTAAGTAATACAAGTAATAAGTAATATTTAAAATATCTATGAACAGCTATTATTTTATGCAATAAAGAGCAGATTTATACTTCAAAGCAAAAACTACCAGCCTATATACTGAACACTGTCAAAAGGCTCAAAATTGTCAAAGCATTTATTTGCATAAACATACAGTAAAAAAGTAATATTGTGAAATATTATTACAATTTCAAATAATTATTTTTTTATCTGAATACATTTTAAAATGCAATTTATTTCTGTGATGCAAAGCTGAATTTTCAGCATCATTACTCCAGTCTTTAGCTTCAAATGATCCTTCAGAAATCATTCTAATATGCTGATTTCCAGCTCAAGAATCATTTCTGATTATTATCAATGTTGAAAACAGTTGTGCTGCTCCATATTTTTGTGGAAACTGGGATACATTTTTTTTCAAGATCATTTGATAAATAGAAAGTTCAAGAGAACAGCATTGATTTGAAACAGAAATCTTTTGTAACATTATAAATGTCTTTACTTTCGCCTTTTTTAAGTTTCGATCAATTTAATTCATCCCTGCTGAACAAAAGCATTTTATAAAAGTATATTCATGGCCCATGTGCCCCAGACATTTACACTATTCCAAAACAATCTGAATAAAAGACCACAGACAATAGCTAACTTAACCTTGCTGCAGACAAACACACTATATTTAACTTGGTCAACCTTCTAGAAGATAGCAAGATGTAAATATTTTTTACTCAAGGTATAATTCCATATAAGGTGAGTCCTAGTTTGGGAATGGTAGCGGTAAGTAAATGATTAATGCTGCTGGTATTACTGCACCATAAAGATCAGCAGTGGTAATAAGTGACCAGACTTTGGTGTTCTTATTGTTTTTATTGGCCTCAGGGTTCAGGGACTGCATGACATAAGGCCTGTGACTCTCATAGTGCTGCACAAACACACTCTTATCAATTCTGATCTATGGCTGGAGTAAACACAGCTATTTGATTTCGCTGAAATCTTTCTCAAGGGACTTTAACGCTTCAGGATCCAAATCTTTCAATAATGACAGCAACAATTTCCCCAGCAAAAAATCAAACCAGCAGGTCTCATATTTTTGGACTTATTAATTTGCCCTTTAAAAGCTGGATAAATGTGATGTGAAGCATGTCGCGTTCATTAAGATCTGCGCGGGTCCCTCGAGACAAACAAGATCGATGTGAATCTGAAAGATCCTCCCGCGTACGCTATTACACAAACAACACGGCGGTGATTGCATCCAACATCTCAAATCCTTCTGACATCCATATTTCCTCATCTCATTTTTTCATAGCACTAACCAGAATTCCCTCAATTTATTTGAAAGAAAATAACACTTGGCAACCGGTGTGATGTAAAAACACAGCCACTTTAGGAAAGAAGGTTGTGTTTGTTTTGTAAACAGCATGATATTCCCGTTCCTACGCACTTGGGTTTTTAGATCATAGATGTACAGAATGGCAGTCATGAACTGATAGAAGAGAGTAGTGTGTATTTTTAAGTGTGCTACTCACTGTCTGCATGGATTGGCACCACCAGGCAGAGCAGCAGCAGGAGGGACGTGGCTCTGCCGCGAGGAGAGGCCTGTCGGGTATGTGGCACCATGATTCGTGGATGGCACTCACCGCAGGGGTTCCTAAACTCCTGCTGGATCACTACACGCTCACGCTACCATTTAGTGAGACCTGATGGGGGACACAAAGGAGAATGACATCAGAAAGACGCAATGCAAAAAGCACATACAAATCCTCAAACATGACATCACCACATTCTGGGACGTGAGCTCATTATTAGCATTCCGAGAGCATTACATCACATTCCTGTAATTCTGTTGATCTTCCTGTAAATTAAAGCAATAGGAGAATGACATCATAAAGCATTATGGTATGCAATCAAACATTACATCATCACATTCCAAAACATTACAGCATTATTTGAACTCTAAGAGCAAAGTATTTCATGTGAAGTCTTCTAAAGTCATACAACAGCTTTTGTGAGGAACGGTGCCAAAAAATTATGTCATTGAGTGCGTTTACATGGACCCTCTTAATGCGATTATAATGAGATTTTGACAATATTGCGATTAATCTTTACCTCATGTAAACGCAATACTGAAAAATGTACAAAAAAACCTTAGTTGCCAACAAATAAGTTTAATACTAAAATTGAAATAAAAATAAATTACATCTACATAAAAAAATATATTTATTAAAAAATATATAAAATGAAAATAAAATAAAATAAAATAAAATAAAAAAGCCCATAACACAATCACTAAAACTTAAACAAAAAATTAAAAAAGCAAAATTAAAAGTAAATTCAAAATATTAATAATAAATACAATACTACAGGTATGTAAAAAATACAAAAAATGCTACGTTATTGCAAAATAAGACAGAACCCAATATAAGGATTCATTTAAGGATTTATTTCTCTTTATTGCTCAGCAGGGGAACATACAGAGTGAGTCATTTCATTTTGGGCTGATCTATTCCTTTAACACAATGACATCATGCGCACATCGAATGATGTCACTGTGTTAATTTAATAAAGTGGCTTTAAACACAAGCAAATGAGCTCCAGCCACTATGAGTCCCTGGAGAGCGTTTCAACGACCACAGACACCTCTGGCCTTTGGAAGACACACGCGTCGCGGCGGGTTCACGCTGAGTGCGTGTGTCTAGGGGTTTGTGTGTGTTAACAGCCCGTGTGCTGAGGGCTCTCGTGCGCCTTTCCAATGAAGCCACCCCATGCGCACTCTCACTCACTCATGATTAAGATGATGCATTCATTTATTAACCAGAAGCGCTCATCATGTAATTGGCCGGACCCGGGCTAATTAATCATGCTCACACAAAGCAGACATCTGCTATCCAACACACCCCCTCTGCCACAGAGAAAATAATCATGGAAACACCACAGAGAGAGACCAGCACTAATTACACCGCCACCGCAGCAGGAAAGTTTGGAGCCGCTGGCGCTCAGCAAACAGCTTCCACCCTCAAACGCCATTTGATCGGGAGTTGAAGGTGTGCTTCCACATTCCTGCAGGCTGAGCAGACGGAAACATATCTCCATCTCCGAGCGCTCCATTTCTCCCTCTTATTATGGAAATCATGAGTCTGGAACAGAACCGCTGAGCTGACAGAGTCACCGACACTGCATTAAACTGCGAGCATTTAGGGACATGCACACACAAACACTGCAGCGCGTGATGCTCGGCACACACGAGCCTCTCTGCTTCAGCACACGCTGTAATTACAGCAGGCTGCTCCCCACCATCACTACCTTTCCAAAGAAAACACAGACTCTGCTTTTGAGTGGATGCTACAATTGCGCCAGCCAAGCGTCTCCGGCGAGCCCAACCTGCAGGCTCTCCTGAACATTCCTGCAGGAAGAGCACGCTAGGAAAACAAAGCGTGGACTGAACGCGGCCTGCATTTCTAAAGACCCCAGTCGCTTCTGCTGAAAGACAAATGATACGAGCAGCCAGCTAGACTCTCCACGATGACAAGCATGTTTAAATGAAGGGGCAAAGGTCAGGCCGTTTCTCTCAGGACATGACTGCACAGGAACTGCACAGTAGTGATGCAGAGATTCAACAGCACACGACGCAACTTCAGTCATCGCTCGGGTCTTATTTCACGAGTTGCATGCGACTGGTGTATAAATAATGTGAAATAGACTTAAATAATGAAAAATATTCTAAAACTAAAAATAATCAAGGTATGTTCTCCAGGCAGTTTTTCTACAAATTACAAATGTTTAATTATAATAAAATACTTAATTATAATTTAATATATATACATATTTATATATACATATATACAAAATTGTTTTAGTTTTTTTTTTTCATCTAGTAGCCAAGACAACATTTCTCCTTTTTATTTAGTTTAACTTGATGTACTAAAAAAAAAAAAAAAAAATACTAATAACACTGAAATAAAAATAATAGACACATTGAAAAAAAAATGATAAAAAAGACAACTACATTACTAAAACTTTAACTAAAATTAAAATAAATAAATAAATAAATTAATTAATTAATTAATTAATTAATTAATTAATTAAAACATTCACAAAAAACAAATAGTATCTCAATGATGGTAAAACAATGATACAGTAAATATATGTTTAAAAAAGATGTGATGCAAATGAATCACTGAATTTTGAATTGATTAATTGAAATGATTCATTTGAACTGAATCAAAGAAGTGAACCAAACTAACCAACTCAAACGTAATTTTTGCTATTTAACTTTTGACAACAGAGAAACTAATTGAGCATTAGCATTAGTTCTGGCAGGTCACGTGAGTCAAGCTTGCATCAGCTGATTCTCAGCTGATCATATCTACCTATAGGAATACGACACCTATCGCGGCATTCCTATATAAGCTCTATTCAGTATTAATCAGCAGCTTTTCCCGCTTGCTCAGGAGCAAATCACCCTCCTCCATCCCCAGCTCCTCCTCTCGCACAGTCAGGACTTGGCTTTCTGATTTTCCTCGCTGAATCAGACTTCTTTCTTGAATGTTACACTTAAATATCATTAAGTACATTAATGATATCTGCTTTGTTCTGTTCTGTTAACCCTTGGGGGGTTATTATTATTATTGCTGCTCTCCCTGCTCATTCATGATGGGCTGCATGGATGGGCATGGAGTTTTTTGCCCAGAACAGAACCATACCGCCAAACCAAAACTTTATGCAAAGTATCTATCAATTTGACGATAGTGGTCCTGACAGAATTACTAGTGCTGTTAAACGATTAATCGCGATTAATCGCATCCAAAATAAAAGTTTTTGTTTACATAATATATATTTGTGTACTGTGTATATTTATTATGTATATATAAATACACTCTCATACAGTATATATTTTGAAAATATTTACATGTATTTACATGTATATTTTTATATTTACATCATTTATATTATATATAAATGTATTTAATATACAAATATAACATATTTTTCTTAAATATATACATGCATGTGTTTGTATTTATATATACATAATAAATATACACAGTACACAAATATATATTATGTAAACAAAAACTTTTATTTTGGATGCGATTAATAGCGATTAATCGTTTAACAGCTCTAAGAATTACATTTTATGTCTTGTTTCCACTTATACTTTCAAGTTGTGAAACAAGGAGGGAATGTGAAATGAATGACTCATCATATGCATGGCCTAATGCATTAAAATTATTGTTACACTTACAATGTTGCTTAATTTTAATGACAGCAAAATCATTGCAAATATATTGCAAATATTCAAAATATTGCCCAATTGTCTTATCTTCATCAACAGTTTTGTTTTCTAGAAGGACCGATACAGGTTGCACTGACTTCCTCTAACATAAATGCACATAAATTCTGCATAATTCTGCTATAATTCCAGGCCCAACATGATGTTACTTATTTGCTGGAGTGCTTGATAGTCTGGAAGCTGAAAAGAGCACTTGCTTTATTACTTCTGGATTGATGGATAATCTATCATAATCCCAGAGGAGAAATTGGTTGCTAGAGATTTCCTGTGCTTTGACAGAAAACCCTTCAACACGGGCCAGAGCCCGTAATATCTGACATACACTTAGAAAATCAGTGCTCTTTGAATATTAATAAAGAGCCACACTTAAGTTCATCAGTCCGATGCATACAGTATGTACTTCCCTAAACAGCACTGCCATTTAAAAAGCACATTTCTTGCTTGATATTCAATTAAGCAAAATGAAATCAGGCAAATGAGGGGAGAGGGTGTCAATTCGGAGAGCTCGTTTGTTGTGCTGCTCATTTAATCACATCAATATTGTTATAAAGAGTGCCACTATTATCTATCCATGCCATTTTTATCCCTGAAATGGAGGTTAATATTCAAATGTCAAGATTCTTACGTGACTTTACATAAACTGAATGAGACATTTCTCTGCAATGAGAGTGAACGCAGGCGGAAAAAGAAGGAAATCTCTCTGTGTTAACTATAAGGAAATGAATGTCTGATGATCTAGATCAAGATTTAATTAAAGTCTAATACATACACTTGCTGCATGTATTCAGTTTGACAGTATAATGTTTAAATGTTTAGAGCTGACTGAAACTGAAGTCTCAATAAACGAATGAAGGGTGATCTTTCACGTTTAACAAAATTCAATGGTTTATTGCCACAGATTTCCAAACTTAATTATAAAGAACTGTTACTTCATTTTCCTTCCTTTAAATGAACATCAAACATCAAAGCAATGCTTCAAAAGCACAAACTACAGAGGACCTTTGATTTTGGCATATTGGCTCCATTCCAAACCCGAGTGAGCCACCTAACTAGACGTCAAATGCATGCTTATAGGCTGTTTTCAACAAAGGGCAGTGAATCTCATTTTGGCCAAAATTCATCAGACATCACCTATTTTGCAGGTACTGAGGTACAGTACTGAAAAGTCACCATAAAAATAATGACATCTTATTAAAATGGACTATTCCGCCCCAATATTGATGCGAGCTAAATTTTTACAGTGTCAGATTGCTACAGTAGTTTGGCAACATTAGCAGTTCACCATAGTTTACAGATGCAAACTCTTTATTTTTCTCTGGGTCTGATGCAGGACCAAGTCAGCTGTGTTTACAGCGACAGGCAGAAAGCAGCAAAGAGGGAATGATATCTTCTCGCAGCAGACTCTGGGGGTGTGAAGGGGAAAGGATGAAATTTTCATCCTGCAGGAGAAGCACCCTCGAGAGGCAGCAGTCTCTTATCTCCCCTGTTATCCGCCCACTCCCCATGGGAAGGAGGCGCAGAGTGAGTCATAGACACCAGCTCTGTATTCCAAACAGTTCATCCAAATTTCATTAAAGAGAAGATGTGCCAAGACTGGTGGATCGTTAGTTAAGAAGGGGGCTGTGGTTCATCAGCAATGCTAATGAGACATCTGTGTCTCACTTAATTCTGGAGTGTTAAACATCTCATTTCTTTACTATGGCTACTTTCCATATTTTTTAATAACAGTAAAGTCATGAAAACTATGTAATAACTCAAATGGAAGTATGAGAAATTGCAAATAATGTAGTGACAAAAATTATTCCTGAGATGCATCCTGGGATACTTATAAATACTATTTTAAGAGTTCACACATATGCTTTCAAAAATAAAAATAAATAAATAAATACAATGATAAATAAATAAAATAATCCATACCTACTACTACCAGTAGTAAAATTATTATTAACTTTAATAATAATAATAGCAATAATGAAAGAAATCTTTCTTCATATGGTGCATCCTGGGAAGCTTATAAACACTATTTAAGGAGTTCACATGCATGCTTTAAAAAATAAATCAATAAAATTGGGAAAAAATCTAAATAAAGTAAACTAAAATTTAATCAAAATAAAAACATAAACTAAAAAGTTCCACTAACTCATAACATAAATCACATACAGTATATTTGTAAAGAAAATGATGCATTGGTATAATTTGTGTTTGCCCACAAAACTAATTTCAAACATTTCAGCAGAAGTCTTTGCATCAAAAGGTTTTAAAAATATATAATATATATTGTAAATTCAGTCAAGTGTGTCCAAACGCATGTCTGGCAGCATATATGTGGCATCAAGCTATCCTATATGTCAAGAGTGTGCATATCTTTAAAGCTCTAGCTTTCGTCTCATAGCTGATGGCATGCATGGACAGACAGGAAGAGGAATTCTGGCTCATGCAGAGTGATTGAGCTCATCACTGGCAGCCAGGTGCAAACGCGCGGCTCCACCGGTCGCCCTGCAGCTACGCAATCCTGCGAGATTTGTGGCTTTCAAGTGCTGTGCGATGCTAGGAGATCTGTGGAGCGGCTGAGGGAGATTTGTGCTGCGGCAAGAATTTGCGAAGAGGGAAACGGATCTGAGGCCGTAAATATTGGAGCAAAGGCAGGAATGGAGGCTCACTGTCTCAACAGAGAAAACTTAAGGAAAATGAAGGCGCCTAAAGCACTTTGGTGTGCTTCCTTTTCCTTTTAAACATGCATACACACAGTAATACATACAAAACAAGGTTTCAAGATCATATCACCCAGGAAAAGTCAGTTTACAAAGAAGCCAGACATAATGTGAGCATGTGTAAGAGCTGGGTGATGTCAAATATTCACAATATATTTGCAATGATTTTACTGGAGACTTAGCAGATATTGCAGATATTGTAATTCTAATTCTAATCATAACCAATTTTTTTTTAAATTTAGCCATTCATTCATTCAGTCAGTAAGTTTGATTCATGAATCAATTCAAACTCTCTGTTCCAAATGAATCGATTCAATCAACTGCATCATAAAGCAAAAATGTATATTTGTGCCTTTTAAAATAAAATTATATGTACTTAAATATTGATGTTCATTACAATTTATGGTTAGATCGGTGCATAATATTCATAAATTAAAATGATTCAATTGAATTTTTCAGTTAGTGAAAACTGTGTGGAAAACTAGACTCTTAACTAGATTTTTACTTATTAAATCCAACTAGTTGTTTGGTTGAAAATATGTTTTGTCTGACTGCAAGAGCACCCGTTCAAGCCACTTCAGAGTAAATATGAAAATATCAAGACATATATTGAGTATCAACAAAAAGGCTGAAAAATATCAAGAGATTCACTCAGCGCTGTATAACATGTTCACTGTTCCTCAGCTATCAGGCTGAATTCAATCCATTCCAGACACTCAAAAATTCAACAATGCCATTTACACACACAAACAGCACTAAAAACTCTGGATTGCAGGACAGGGCAAAACCCACTTAAATATCGATAACACAAAACATGGAGACAGATCTTGACCTTGACTGATTCACAGCCGTGGTCTCAATGGTTTTACTGCAGTCATTCCCGAGGGCCTCGCAGGAGCTTTTAGCTCCTCTTTCTGCATACAGAGCCCAGCATGCAGGATGATAAACTTTTTTTAATCTTTGTTTGAGGGAAGCACTCAGTGTGGTGTGTGGCGCTTACGGGATTACGTGGCCGGAGGGGGATCTGGGAAAAAAGACTTTTATCACCCTTGCAACTAATTATTAGTGGCAAGAGAGAGCGCTAACTATGAGAGTCAAAGATAAAAAATCTAACAAGAGAGAAGAGATGAGCCCCTGAGGACATGCTATTGCAACATCCTGTGGCGCGGCCATAAAAGATTTACGAAATAACTTTGGCCCCCAGTGCAAAGTATCAACAGTGAAGTTAATGGTGTTAGTACACTAATAAGCGAAGGAAAAGCGATGGCACTGTGCTGCATATAATGACTGGGTGAAAACAACAGATAAAGAGAACGTAGGAGCGTGTGCTAAATGCAACAGCAGCATAAGATGCGGACCACACAGAGTGATTTGAGAGGAGAAATCCTCTTGTGCTCTGCGGTCGAGGTGTAAGTCATCATGCGACTGGTTATATTGCATGAGCAGAGCAGGTTGACTGCATTGCAGTTTTATTGTTGATCTTTTATAGCACTGAGTTCAGACACTTACATCACACTTGAAATGTATGAAGAGCAGGCACTAACAATGCCAAGGTCATGGGTCTGATTCACAGGGAATGCATGAGCAGATAAAATGTATACCTTGAATGCAATGTAAATCACATTGGAAAAAAAAAAAGCCAAATGCATGTCATTGCATTACATGAATATATAAATATATATAATTGCATTACATATTATATATGTATAATATATATATATATATACAGGGCTGGGGAGTAACAAAATACATGTAACGTCGTTACGTATTTAAAATACAAAATATGAGTAACTGTATTTCGTTATAGTTACATTTTAAATGGGTGGTAATCAAATTACAGTTACATCCGAAAAGTATTTTAGATTACCAAAGTGATTACTTTGATTTTTAATGTCATTTATTTATTTTTATATTAATGTAAAATGATTGGAAATTTAAACCATGAGGCAACTGGTGATGCTCGCGTGCAGCCTGTTCAAACAGCAGACTATAGTGACGACTCACTAAAATGCGAGAGAAAATCAGAAAGCCAAGCGCTTAATTGTCATGGAAATAAAATGACGATTTTACTTATAAATGTGAAAAAGGACGGAACATCACAGTAGGCTATGCAATTTTTGTTTACCTGCAACAAAACGTCTCTCGGCTTCAAAGGAACATCTAACCTTGAAAAAGCATCTTAAAGTAAGTTGTTCACAGTCTCAGGTTTGTAGGAGTTCTTGTTTTCTATATTTATGTATAGCCTATAGTTAAGCAATCTATCAGTCGAGGAAGAAGAGTGTTGTTTAGCCGAATATTAGCGCGATTGCAAATGTGATGCTTTTATGCAATTCATAACAAAAAGTTCATATTTAGTGACTTATTAAAAGAACAGTGTTGTCTGATTTGCTCTATAGCGCAAACAAAAATGGTTCCATACAACCACTGGTCTATTTACACTAAGCACAAAAATTGTTTGGGATTGACATCATTAGAAAATACACCTATGTGAGACACGTGGTGATAAGATTTGAGTTTGAATCCGCCTTATGCCGAACTCATTCAACTCCCGTTCTTCTCCCTTTTCCCATCACATATCTGCCGCTGTTTTCAATAAGTATTAATAGCATCTAATTACTATCACTTGTTGCAAAGAAAATGCTACTTTTTTTCTACATGGTGTAAATAGAATTTATGGCTATTTATTTGCACTTAATGCAAATAACCACTACCTTCCATCCAAATAAATCCACATCAGAATAGTTGAGCATCTGAGAGCAACATTTGGTTCCTGAATGAAGCCGTGTATTGAACGAATCAGCTGAGAATGATTCAATTACATTCATAAAATCACTTGCTTGATTCCTGAATGAATCAGTCCTTTTGAACGAATCGAATGATTCTATGACTCTTTCATTAAGACAGTGATTTGCCACCACCTACTGGTGGTTTTAGTTTCATATTTAAAAACATAATTTCCTCCCATATCCCATTTTTTAATTTCTCTCTTTTATTTTTATTTCTGTGTTCAAAATGTTGTATTGAAAATAATCTTATAGCATTATTTATCCATTTATAATTGTTTTAAAAGTATTCATACCACCCATTTTTATTTAGAGGTGGTTAACATAAAAACAAGACATCAAAGTTAATATGCCCATTACCTTAAGTATTCCAAAGTATTCCAAAGTATTTAGATTAAGTTACTAAAATTAAGTAATCTAACGAAATTCTTTACAAAATACTTTTTAAAACATGTATTTTGTAATCTGTAACGAAATACATTTTAAAAGTAACCTTCCCAGCCCTGTATATATATATATATATATATATATATATATATATATGTAATGCAATAAATGCAAATGCCAGATTTACAGTCAACATGCAGCATTTCTGATTCAGCTGAGTGGATCGTGTAAAGTTGTCTCTATAAAAACTGTGATTAAAGCGGGTTGAAAATGGGTTGAAAAATACTTAGTTACGTCAGGCAAAAATTAGCGTGCACTAATTAATCACTCCCAATAAGAAGAGCAACATATATTAAGATGGTAAAAGGCCTAATTTTGAGTTCACGTCTTCTGTGGCTTAAGAAAGCAAATTTTTTTATGATTATTGTGCATGTTCTCTGCTAATGGCCAAAGACAAAAGTGCAAGTTAGGTCATCACCAAATGAAAACGTGGATGAGGAAAGAAGATTCTGGAAGAGAAAGTGTGAGCCTGTTGACAGTGCTTAGCATTCCGGGTTAGTATTTGTTTAAAAGGTTTATGAGATATCTGCTCTTTACACGTCTGAGAAGCTGACTTCTTGTCATAAAGTTAATTGAACATGTCTACAATATGATGTCATGCAAGAGGATCAAGAAATGATTTATTAGGTTTGAGAACATGAGCAGGGTTTAAAAATTAATCAGAAATCATTCAAAGGTTAGTGAAGGATGTAGCTATTGAAGTCTACAAAGGAGAACAGATGACCCAGTAGAGCAGAACACCTCGAGCGATTAGCGCAATTGGGCATTTCAGGAAGTCTGAATCACTGAACATGAGCCAGAAAGATCACGGTCTATTCATGCCATCACATTCCCACAGCATTCCAAGATTCCATTCGGAGCGTTTTATAGCTCTGTACAGACGTATTCGGAAGCCTCCATAAAACTGTCAGAGCTCTAAATGCACTGGAGTTAAAGCTGATCTACAGCCTGATACACAATAATGAGTTAATGATTAGCCATGGGTGACCCAGCGCTTCAGTGAGCCGGTCAAAAGCGCCCCAGACGCCAGGATGTGATGAACTGCACGTCCCGTCGCCTAGCTCTCTGCAACTGAACCTGCGATTTTGGCACTTACATAAATTGCGATCAACCGTCCAGATTTATACTCATCCCAAGAGTCTTATTCCAGCAGCGCTGATGTTTCCTGCTTAACGGATCATGAGACCAATACAAGACAAATATGACTTTATATTTTATTTTATGAGCTGTGGTGCTTGTGGTGCTGGAACAGATCAGCGGCAACCAAAGGAAAGAGTATGCAGTCTTTATAAAAGAAAGAGATGCTTACAAAGACAGTTCACTCAAAAAAAATAAAAATAAAAAAAAAATCTGTCAGAATTTATTCTCCCTCATGTCACTCCAAGCTCATAGGACTTTCTTTCTTAGTACTGAAAAACTTTAGTTCTTAAATCTCATTCACACATCTGCCTACTGAACCTTGCCACAATTAAATTGGTGCTGTGCCAAAAGGAGTTAATTAAATACAAGTACAATGCAAATGTAAGGAAGATTAGAGATCTAATGACATATTTTGGGTATGATAACTTTCAGTCTATTGATAAGGGGAGCACAAACACTTCTCAAAACATTTCCTTTTGTTTTTCAAGAAAGAAAGTCATACAGGTTTGGAATGATATGAAGGTAAGTAAATGATTTTTCATTTCAGGGTGAATCAACGATTAAATCTGATGGATTTCACTCAAGTCAAGTCACCTTAATTTTTATATTGCTTCATACAGATTGTTTCAAAGCAGAAGCAACAGAATCAGTGATGCCAACTCCTCAAATATAAGACAAATCTAAATTCTGCTGTAAATCAGCTCTAAAAGAGAATAGTCATTCAGCTCAAGTGAGTTCAGTGTTGATTCAGTTGGGTTCAATAACTGTGTAAACTTCATCAGCTCATCTGAAGACAATGGTGTTGTTAGTCAGCTCTATTCACTTCAATGATTCAATTTAGTTCAATAACTGTGTCAATATTGCAAAAACTTGTCAGTTATAAACAAATTCCATTCAGCTGTAAAGCAGCTCTACAGAATACAATAGTGTCATTATTAAGCTCAATTCAGTTCAAGCTTTGTTCTCATATGATGGTGTCAGTGCCATCAAATTAGTGTGAAAAATGTGACATAAATATGACATTTTCACCAATAATACAAAACAAAGAACAAATAACTTAAGAAATTTGTTTTGCATTCATAGAAATGCATTTACTATAAGTACAGGCTACTTAAAACTAGATTGTGTACATTTTTTACTAGATTTATGCAGTTAGTAAGCTATTCTATGTGGTTGATAGGTGTTTTTTTCCCCTATCTTGCAGGAAAAGCACCTTCAAGTCACAGTGATCTGGTCTCTGAACATGGCTTAGATTCCTCCTTCGATACAAGTCTGTGGAATATTTTCACCTGTATAAATTGTGCATCTGCTTACTTAAACAGCACACTGAACAAGACACATGATTTGAGGAATCATTCATGTTTGGAGCACAAACACTGCAAGAAGAGTTACATCTAAAAAGTTTGATATTTAGCGTGTTGAGATCAAATACTCAACAACAATAAGTTTAAAAGTTCAAAGCGTGATTGTAATTGCATGCATGTCGATCGGGTATCATGCTGTATTGGAAACCCAACAAAGAGAGCAGTTACTAACTGTTAATCTCTCCTTATAGAAAGAATCAGTGTCAAACACGTTTGCTAGAAGGCTTTTGGTGATTCAAATAAAAGCCTGAAATGATGAAACAAGCATAAAATCTTTAAAATCCTATGGTTTTCTGTCATGCAGCAATTGGGGGAGTTGCTCCTAAAGTAGCTGGTTTAGGATTCGCACGCACTGCTGCGCATTGATTGTTGTGTTTTGATTAACTGGGGTCTCAGAGGCGTCTCATAAATGCACTCCATGTGATTAAACGCTTAGGGCCAGAGAGAGTGCCATCGACCAATTAAATGATACCGTCTGCCACCAATCAATATCCTGACGCTAACATTTGGGAATAGGCACTTTGCGCTTGAGAAGCTGTGACAGTGACATCCGTTATGACCTTTTGAGCGAGCGATGGCATGAGTTCAGAGGATTTAGCCAGTCGTGCTAGCACAAGCGTAAATGCTGTGGCCGGTAGGTGACCCGGGTTAATGTTCAGCCTCGGGACACAACAGTAATTAACCTCCACAGGTATCTGACCTCACAGAGTGCCGGCTATTTGCTCACCTGTCTGACCCTGAATGTTTTAGCGTGTGTCCAAGAGGGTCTGTGGTCGTGACCTGCCCAGTGCACTTTCATGCTCAGCTCTGATTCATTAGCTGTACAGGATATCAGTCACACGCACGCTCGCCGACACACTTCCTGGGGAATAAGCACGCCACCTGCTTCTCGTTATAACGCACAAGCGCACAAGTGTGCCACATCTATCACCATTAGAGCTGGAAGTGTGGTATAACAGGAGTGAGAGGTGATGGCTGACGGGTTGTCCATGATGTTGTCTCACGCTCAGTTAAAATGCACCTGTATTTCCTCTTATGCACGAGTGCGCTTACAGAGAGAGAGCGAAAGTGTTTCTATCTGCCAGCTGGGTTATAATAGTACAGCAGTTCAGCAGGAGGGAGGAACATGACTCGTGGGAGGAAAAGGGGAGCAGTTTTACGAGTCCCTCGAGCACATAAATCTGTCTATTATAACAATGTGGTCAGTAGCCATAGCAGGTCCCTCCTCAGAGAGATGGGCACCCAGGAGAGAGCTCTCGGCTTTAATAGAGAAGACAGCAGGGGAGAGGACCCCTTTCTCTTTTTCCAAAACTATGAAAACCTTGAAAGGCTTCAAAGGACCAACACACAAGCTGCTCCAAAAGATAGGCTGCAAAACCAAGATTGTGGACAAAATCCAAAGCAACATTGCATGTAAACTCCACCAGAGAACTGACAAGTAAAAATGTCAGTTTCATATAGGCCCTACTTACGTTTTATAATCAGGGCTCAGCAGTATAAAAATTCTGATAAACTGTCACCAAGAAAATTGAATACAAGTGAAGTTGTTTCATTTTATGTGAAGTTATATTTAATTTTTATTACTCGTGATAGGTTTAAGCATCAGTAAAAAGGCAAATACAAGCCAAACACTAATCTTCTGCATCGTGTTTATGAATTTATATTATGGCTGTAAAAATTTCCAGCTTGTTGCAATTTTTCGTCTTGCAAAAAGTAAATAAATAAAACTTTAAATAAAGAAAACTTTATTTAATCTTAAGAAAACAATGTAATGTAAATATAAAACATTTAATGAAAAAAATATATTTTCATATTTTTAACATTATAGTCATATAAATATTGATCATATTATTGATAGCAAATACATAAATAACACTACCATTAAGACTAAGTTTGGGATTTTTAATTTTTTTTGTCAAAGAAAATAGTTTTATTCAGCAAGGATGCATTAAAATGATTAAAAGTGACACATTTAATCACAAGACATTTATAATCTTACAAAAGATTTCCATTTCAAATAAATGTTATTCTTTTGAACTTTCTATTCAGAATCCTGAAATCCTGAAAAAATAATCATGGTTTCCAATAAAAAAATAAATAAAAAAATGAAAAAATAAATAAAATAAAATAAAATAAAAAATAAAAAAATTAGGCAGCACAACTTTTTTCAACAATGATAATAAAAACAAACATTTTATTAAAAAAATTAAGGTGGGCCATTTTAACATAACACTGACAGCAACTAAATCAGCACAGCATCCATGCTTTTGGTAGTGCATAAGTTGCATCACAGTCATTGGAAATCCCCAATTCTTACTGAAAAGGAATGACTTGCAATCGGTTTGCGGCTGTCAGTGTGAGCGTCCCTTTAGAAGGTAACTGTGCAGACAGAAGACAGCAAGGCAGCTCACTTGGGTTTGTAAAAGAGCTTTTTCCATTTTTCCTTGTTCTTGCATCAGTGCAATGTGCAGGCAGAGGAGAGGCAGCTCAACCCGCTGCATCATGGTGGCTCACAGTTATCTCTCCTCAAAGCACTTAGGCCTTGCTTTGGAATTAATTACCAGGACGGCTCTTTTGCTCGCATTGCTCACATTAACATCTCACTATTGACAAGAGAGTTTATGTGTGCTCTGATGAGAGTGTCACTGTAATCAAGATCTATAGCGTCACTCTCTCTCTCTCACCCTCATTATGGCCCTATGAAATCTGTTTTATTTTTTCCCAAATTCCGTTTTATTTTTTTCTAAATTCTGTTTTTTCCATTTTAATTTTTCTGGATTCCGTTTTTTTTGCGTTTTAATTTTTCTGGACTCCTTTTTAATGGTCAAATTAAATTTGATTAATCAAAAAGCATGCCTAATTAATTAAAATCATGTAACTTATACAACTTAACATTCATTTATTAAAAGTGTAACAAAAATGACATGTTTAGGGCCATATGAAATGTTTTATTTTTATATATTTTTTATTTATGTATATTTTTGTTATTATTATTGTTTTATTGTTACCAAATTCTGTGTTTTAGCATGTCGAATTATTTGAAGGCATACAAACAATTTTTATTTATTCTTACAGTAGCCTTATGAAATGTTTTTTTTTTCCCCCTCAGAATTCTGTGTTGTGTATTTAAATTTTACTGGTTATCAGATGAAGGCATAAAACATTGATTTAATTTATATTTTAAGTAAATTTACTATTAAAATTAAAATATTTTGTGATTAATCTTAAAAAAATCAAGTTTTCAACAGCAGTAGTAGTATTACGTACATTCTACTAAATAATAGTAATATAGTCTATTTCTGGCACAATGTCTTTAATAAGTTGAACCGAACTTTTATTTTGACGGGTTGCCGTGAATACCTTTAAAGTTCTGTGTGTATATGATATGACGCTAGTTTTACTCAAATGAAATGCTCGTAAAGTGACTCTCAGAGCAGTTTTGTAGATATTGTTCATGTATTTATGTCCTCATTGAGACAGCAGATGCTGAAATCACCGCGAGCGTCACGTGGCGCTGTGTGTGTAGTAAACAAAACCGCGCTTCTGCTCCATTCATCCAGACACACGCAGAACATGCGGGATTCATATTTAAATCGACTTTTGCAGCTTAATATTTACAGACACTAGTCCATATCGCGATTTTATTTAAGTGTAATGACCTACTTTTGATTAATTCATCCAAACTTTGACAAATTCCGTGACATTCCGCGTTAATCTGTAAACTCCGTTTTTATGACTGGATTCCGCGATTCCGTCCGCGTTTTCTGCATCGCGGAAATCATAGGGCCCTACCTCATGCATGTGTGCAGCCGTCGCTGTGGGAAAATCAAACAAAATACATAATTCAAGACTGACAGAGGCAAAGTGCTGTTGATGCACATTGTGTCCGCACTAGAGGGAGTTTTGTTACCGAGCTCCGTGTTGTGTGTGTGTGTGTGTGATTTAATGTCAAGGGTCTGTCTCTGAGAGATATACTGGCAGCTCTCGCTTTTCTGCCAGTGAAATGAATGCTAAATAACTTGAGAACGAGAGAGAGATACTAAAAAGTTAGTCAATTAAAGAAGCGCTCAGGGATGCGGTTAACATGCCTCAGTGAGTTATCACTGTACTAAATGAGAGGACGCCTTATCAAACGAGCGGAGGAGAGAAAGAGAGAGTGAAGAGGGAAATATTTAATTCTGAAAAATGGTTCATTAGTAATCCGATTGAAAGATAACGTGTTCTTCTGCCTTGGCAGCCAGAACTTATTGCGTGTTTCTAGAGAGAAGTTAGAGGAACACTGTCGTACAAGCAAGGTCATGAATAAAACTGCATTTTGTGCTTGCCTGTGCAAAAACCCTCAGTGCAAACAATCTCAGAGAAATTACTGACGAAAGCGGTAATCTTACAAAGGGGTTTTTTTTAATTTAGGTGATAACAGAGACAAGATAAAGAAAAAGTGCATTGATTGTTAAAAAAAAGATTTATTAAAACACTGTTCACAAACCCATGACATAAAAATAACTGTTTTTGAACAAAGCACAAAAAACTATACAAAGAATATGTCTGTCTCAAATTATCCAATCATAATCAATGTCAGCGACTGACGCAAATGAACACTGGCAAACTAAAGTGCTTAATTAACAAAGGGTTTCTTTGATTTCAACGATAATGAGATGACGAGACGAGATGAAGATGTGATTTTAATTAAAACAACATTCACAGTAACATTCACGATAACAGCAAGATATTTACAATGCACTAACAATGCTTTTGAAGACAGAAGAAAAATCTACAAAGAAATGACAGTCTCAAATTGTTGAAGTCATAGTCAATAACGTTGTGGATTGATGCAAATGAACACTGAAGTGCTTTATAGCTTAGCACTTGCTATATATAACCTAACCAAATTCATCTGATACATATGATGTTAATCAGATATATACACAAAAAGAACCTAATATTACAACTTACATCTGCACAAAATTATGCAAATGCAACCTAAGTTGCTAGTCTGAATGTCTAAGTTACGTTGTGAATATGCTTTTCCATAGCAATGCACTAAAATACATGTGAATCACAGAAAATGGTGAAATGTTGTACTATGTTCTTGTCAACTAAAACGTTGGCTAAAAAGGTGCCATTTATGACTAAAATGAATGAGCATGACAAAATATTGACTACATTTTGAAGGATTTTCTTTTGTCAAAAGACAAACCAACAAAAAACAATAGTACAGTTTGGTGAGTGTTTGCTATGTTGCATTGAGTGTTTTTAACACATTTCTATGTGGTTGCTTACGATATTACAGAATGAGTCAGAAAAGTTACTTAAAGCGTATAGAACATTTCTAATCAAAAACCCACACTTTAGATATCATTCTCAAGAATGACCTTCCTGAAAGACTATGCAGAATATTCACTTGAAGCTGGTCAAGCAGCTTGATCTTTCTAGTGAAGTTGGTTGAGTTAGGGAACAAGAGAACCAGCATCCAAACTATGGCAACCAACTATGCTGCTGATTCATCAGGGGCAGCAAATGCAGACTGCAGTGTTTCAGGATAGACAAATCTTTTAACGGACTCTGTTAGAGATGACGGCTCCTCCCAGCCTGTTGGTTGTCTCTGTCAGGCCTGGTTGGTCCATTCAGAGAGCGGATTATCCCAGAGAGGAGGAGGAGGAGCGGATCGATAGCATGCTGAAGAGCAACACGGCGCTGCTCTGATGAGCCTCTCAACATGGCTGACGTGGGATGTGGGAATGCAGCTCTAATCCCTGTGAGTTAGTGTAGCGTAAGGAGAAACAGAGATGGAGCTGAGCTCATCCGTCTGCTCGGGTCATTCAGAAGAAGAACGACGGGAGGCTGTGAGCAGGACACAGCAACATCATGGATGTGGAGAGGAATGTGAGAGCTGACCCTTACCAAAAAGTAGAATACTTCAAGTTCATTTTATTAAGCATACTTAAGTAAAGTTCAAGTATATTTTTAAGTATACTTTATGTAGTAAGTATACAAATATCAGTGTACTAGTAGTATACTTGTAAGTGTACTATTTCAATACTCCTTGGGACTAAATTGGCCCACTTTCTAGTATATAAAATATACTTTTAAGTATACTTTAAGTATACTAGTAGTACACTTTGAGTACGCAACTAGTTTACATCAAAGTTTTTAGTTTGTACTAAAGGTATACTGATAGTTTACTAATTAAATACTTGTAGTAGCATTTTTAGTACACTTTGAAGTATAGTCTCAGTAAACTACTAGTTTAGTAGTTTTATACTGCAAGTATACTCATAAGTTTTCTTTAAGTGAACTTTACATCATACTTTAAGTATACTACTATGTTCCTATTTAGGTATTAATTTGTATGTATTTTATTATATGAATATCTGAACATACAAAACATCAGAAGAAAGAACAGAGTATCTGCTTGTAAACAAAAACATTTTATTCTAGCGTCATGCATTCTTTTTTAAACACTTGAATGTGGGTAAGTTTCATAAATAAAAAAAAATAAAAAAAAGAAATAAACAACATTTTGAACAAAAAGCTGAAAAAAAGACTATGATTTGGATTCAGAATGATAATCAAAATGTAGATGTAGTCGATCAACACCCCAAAGCTTGACAGTCATTATTACCTCTTCATTGGTCAACATTTTATTCCATAACGTTACACAGATTTGATGCTGTTTTATGTTAATGATCGTGTTAGATTACATGTGGAAGCATCTGTTGTTTCGGTTTCTTCTTCACTTTTGTGTTTTTTGGAAATTCTGTACAGAAGATGTGTACTAGCGCCCCCTACTGTATAACAATGAAAACACAGATTCTAGTAGTCGAGTATACTTAAACTTATACACGAAGTCAAGTATACTTAAATATCATTTTAAGTATATTTCTGAGAAGTACATAAAAAGTAGACTAAAGTATACTTTATTATTTTTAGTTTAAAAGAAGTATACTAATAGCACACTTGAATAAACAACTTTTTCGTAAGGGGAGCCCATATAGAGAGCGGCATGTGGGAAAATGTATGTGCTTGAAAAAAAAAACAAACACTGCCAACAATAAATGATGAAAACAGTATGGTCTTTAGCAAATAATTTATGCAAATCTTACTGCTCAGAGGCTACATTTTTTTAGCTTTTGATTGCAGACTTCACATATTACAAGTTAGAGACACTGATCTCTTATGAAACTCATGTGAGATTCAGATGCATTTCACAGGAGAAACATCCCAGTGGCTAGAAGCTTAACCCTATAAAGCCTACAGTATCATATTTTATATATGAAGGCCTCTAAATGATCAACATGCTCAAAACTTTGCAGAAAAAACAGTCGCACACAATCAACTACATGCCTTCTGTCAACTGATTAATAGTTCATGCTTTTTTTAGCAAGTAAAAGGCCTTTTAGTTTAATTGTACATACGCCCACCTTCAGCTTGTGCTTCATGTGTCTTTTTGCTGTGAAATCTATACTGATTTTTATTAAATAAGTAAGCATAAGAATAGCTTTTATATTGTTAGTAATATTTCAAAATGAACACTTACTGGACTGACGCAACTTAGGTTTACTTGATTATCCATACGACATTTTAAGAAAAAAATCATGCTAAAATGTATCAAATATAATACAAACTTTTGAGGAACATTTATTTGTTCATCTTTCAATCATCATTCTATTGCATCATCTTACTAAGACAGAATATTGGCAAATTTAAAGTGACAACTGATATTTCTATACATTTCATGTAAGCTATACTGTTATAAAGATCTCACTGATTTACAAGCAATCAGAATTTCCCCTTACTTTTCGTCCATATAAATCTCAGCATCCGCACCAGATTGAATTAAATAAAAGAGAGTTGTATTTCTATAACTATTATTTCAAATGGCTCTTTTTGCAGAGTTAAGCAAAACTCTCCATTTACCCTCTATTTTATCTAACTGCTGCCTAGGAGAAACAACTGAGATTTAAAGAGTTCTCACACTGTAAAAAATCCAACTTTCGAAAAGTTCTACTAACCACTGTAAAAAAAGTAGCCTGAACAAAGAATTTTTAGTAGGAGAAGTCAGTTTAATTTTTTGT
>JAFVLL020037563.1:12500-14050 GCA_021397915.2 Tor tambroides | reverse complement strand
TCTCAATGGTAGTGTAAAAAACACCTTCTTTCCCCTGTCAAAATCAGCTCTGTTTTTAGCAAGCCGTTATAGTCCATGTTGCTTTAAATGCTAATGAGCTCTGCTGACTCCGCCCCTCTCTTCCATGGAGTGATGAGCAGTACTGTTTACTTTAGCCGCGGAACTGGCTAACTAGCACATTATTAGGAAAGGCGATTTGCACAGATTCATAAAAACCCTTATACTCACTTCTTCTGTAGATGAAGCTGGATCACGAATGATTCGCGCGAACATAGACGCATTTATGTAGATCGGGGATCGGCGCATTCACTTCAAAGCGAAAGTAACGTTAATCCTCTGTGTCTTCAGCGGCTCAGATGTCAGGAGTAAGTGAAGACTGCTGTATTCATTATTACATCCAACAACAAAACACCTCAATCACATAATCTGAGACATCTTGTCTTCCCCTGCACCGGAGGCGGAGCTCTCAGCTCACTCAGGGCGGGTCTAAGGTAAGACGGTCTTGTCAATCAACTCTCGTGGGAGGGGCTTGTACAGAACTACGTCATTCTGACAAGACTCTCAGAACAGCCTGATTTCAGAAAGGGGATTTAAAAAAAAAAACACTGAGTGGATTTTTATCATTATAGGATGGATGTGTACACACAACTTGAAAAGTGAATTTTGCATCCGATGACCCCTTTAAGAAATCGTATTAAAGGCAAAGTGCATAGAAGATATTTAGTCAATATCCAATGGTTTTTGAATAAAATGTAGCATCCCATTCGTTAACAAACATTAATATAAACATTAACCACACTATCTAGACCAGGGACTGGCAACTGTCAGCCTGCAATGTCTTTTAGTACGGCCCGCTGGATCATATTAGACTCGGATGATAAATTTGAAAACATCTGAAAAGTAAGTCAAGTAAAGATTGCTTTCAGTTTATAATGTTAATACCATCTCCAACCAGGAGAGGTCGCTAGTTTCAAGCCGCTCTCCGTATTAATTTCAGCATTGTAGAACGTGCACTCTAATGTAAAAATTCACTAACGTTAGTAAATAATAAATGAAAAACTGACCATGAAAATAGTATTTTCCAGTCAAGATGGTAAACGGATTATCTTTTTACCAAGTTCAAGGTGATACCCATTAGGGCTGGGTTTTGACAAATTTCACGATTCGATTCGATTCTCATTCACAAGCTTGCGATTTGATTCGATTATTTTGGATACATATCAGGTACAGTACATGTCAAATTTTCTCAAGAAAAAAAAATCTCTAAACTAATGCTGTAAAATATACACGAGAGTCAGTTGGTACTACATTACCATAATATTGAAGGTTAAAATTGACTGATTTGTTAAAATTACACTTAAGTTTTTAAAATAATAAAGTTACAATTACATAATATTTCTACTTCAATTCGTTTTTTTAAATATAAACATAATGGTGGCTGTCATAAAAACTTGATGGATTTATTCAAGCATAAATAAAACATTGAAGAACAGTAAAAATTATAATGAATTTGTTATATGGTGCATATATTTAGCAACATGCCCCTCTCT
>JAFVLL020037563.1:0-7500 GCA_021397915.2 Tor tambroides | reverse complement strand
ATTATTTGTGAAATTTACTCGCAATTTCTGAGTGAAAAATGTTTCAAATTAAGATGTTTTCCACCAATTTCTTCCGACCATATACAATAGGGTTGCTCTTGTCAACTTAAAATAAAACTATTAAAAACACTTTTGTTAATTCAAATTAAGCTTAAATAAAATAAAATATAAATATTAGATAAAAAACTTAAAATAAAAAAAATTTAGAAATGAAATAACTGAATAAGTTCAAACAGAAGCACTAAAATGACTAATTAGAAATAAGTAAAAATTATTTCTAATAAAATTAATTACTAATTCTAATAAAATAATTGCTTTAAAAACAAAAACTAAACTATAAAAAAACTTGCCCTCTAATAATTTACTAACTGCTAGTTGTCTTTAAAAAAAAAAAAAGTATTATCAAACAATTAATCGCGATTAACTGCATCCAAAATAAAAGTTTTTGTTTGCATAATATATGTATGTGTACTGTGTATATTTATTATGTATATATAAATACACACACATACATGCGTATATTTTGAAAATATTTACATGTATTTACATGCATATATGTATATTCATAAAATTTACATTATTTATAAATATATTTAATATATAAACAACATATTTTTCTTAAATACATATATGCATGTGTTTTTATATACAGTACACACACATTATGTAAACAAAAACTTTTATTTTGAATGCGATTAATCACAAAAAAAAAACTAACTAGCTTCTCTATTCTTTTACTCCATCTGATTTATTTTTATTTATTATATAATAAAAAAACCTTGCCACCTGTGTAAAAAGCCTGCATAATCTATATAGATTTTTTTTTCAGTACATCGAAGAAATTTACATGAAATGGTTCTGTAACATCTCCTAAGCGCCACAACATCCCAGCATAAACGCTCATGATGAAATATTTGTTATTTAGGCTAAGCATCAACATTCACAAACCACAGTTATTTAACAGAAAAGCATGCATGGGCTGCTGCATGTGTGCATGGTTAGGCATGGCAGAATACGAGCAGCTGACATCTCAGTTCATCGCGATCTCATAAAGCTCTGTTATAACACAACGAACATGTGCACGATGCATCTTTCACAATGTCTACACTTCGTGTGTCACTTCATCACCTCTGACTGGCCTCTGAAGTCGTTGCAGGTCTCTAGTATATAGCACGTCATTTGGGACGCAGTTACTGTGTATCCCACAATGCACTGCGTTCCACACGAGCGTCTGTGAGACCAATGAAGCGGCAATAACATGTGCTGTGACAAAACTTACAACGTTTTTAAACTAACCTGGATTAAAAATGCAAATGAACTGTCAGAGATGATAAATGAGGTGGAGTGGCTTGCTGCTGCTGTACGTCTGTGTGCTAGCTTGACGAAGTGTGTAGTATGCAGTGCACTATCTAGTACTCACAGGTTGTCGGAATGGCTGTGTAGGGGCAGTGGGCGGAGTTTCCATGCTTCTCTGCCGCGACGTGGCAAAGCTCTTCCTGCGAGCACGAGCGTGCTCTGAAACACACAACAGAGAGAGAAAGAGAGATAATTATTCCACAGAAACACACACACACTGGGTTGCTGTCAGTGTTTTGTCTTGTTTTGTGGTGATTCATCCCTCAGGACAGCAAACCTTTACAGAACTTACATTCCTGCTGCTATAAATACACACACGCAGCCTCCATCTCTCCATCGCTCTCTCTTCAGGCCCACATATTCATCATGCGGCTCTCAGTATAATCGCAGCAGAAATAAAGCCAGAGGGTTCATGGAAACACAAGTTCACCGTCGAGGATTGATTCGTTCGCTCTCCATCTACTGTCGAAATCTCCGCCCGCTCCACTCAGACGGTCTCGGTAATACCTGGAGATCTGGATGCGCGCTGATATTCACGGCGCTTTCTCTCTGAAAGTACTTGACCTGCCACTTCTAGATCTAGAAACATTTCAGTGTCAAACCCCTGAGCCGTAAATAACCAGATAACTAGGGATGTAATGATGAACCGCGAGACGGTAGAAAATCGATTCAAATGTGACCCTGGACCACAAAAGTGTCAGTTTTTTTCCATTTAGATTTATACATCATCTGAAAGCTGAATAAATAATCTTTCCACTGATGTATGGTTTGTTAGGATAGAACAATATTTGGCCGAGATTGCTACAAATATACCCCAGCGACTTAAGACTGGTTTTGTGCTCCAGGGTCACATATGACAACAAAATCAAATGAGAATTATGAACCAATTTTCAGATTTCTGTTCTCGACAAAATATGCAAATGAGTAGATATTTAATTAGATAATGCATTATTTG
Source organism: Tor tambroides (assembly GCA_021397915.2). Lineage (NCBI taxonomy): Eukaryota > Metazoa > Chordata > Actinopteri > Cypriniformes > Cyprinidae > Tor > Tor tambroides. The sequence goes on along the minus strand of JAFVLL020037563.1, from coordinate 5,189 downwards.
CGTATTAAAACTTAACTTTAAGAAAACTTGTTATACAAAACAATTGTTTAATGTACTGTGATTAACCACCTGGGAAAAAATATCACGATATTAGTTTACATTTTTACATTCACATGCTTTAAGAGGCGGAGCTGAGTGGGTGGAGTCTGAGTGAGTGGGTGGAGACTAAAGCCATGTTCAGATAACGATATTAGCGTCCACACCAGCGAATGATATCGTGTTTACTCTCAGCGCACACTCGTCTGCTGCTTTAAATTCTCCAGCTCGTTATAGCAGGATGGATACTGATTGGGTGTCAATGTTTTTATCGTTCATCAGCTGGAAAAACAAAAAACAAAAACGTTTTGAAAGTGATTCCAACAATATTGTTTCTCTGTGCCTTTATTGTTATAGCTGAGGTGTGGACTCTGCTATTCATTAATACTGAGAACAATTTTTAGAACTATATGGTTATCGTTATAGTTATCGTTTTTGGTGTGAATGGGCCTTTACTGATGGGGTGGATGTAGCCTAATGGAGGTCCAGTTATCTGTAGGGGCGTAACGATTCACTCAACTCACGATTCGATTCACGATTGTGATTTCATGATTCGATTTTCTCATGATTTTTGTAACAAAATGAGATTGAAGACATTATACAGTAAATGAAAAGGTGTCCTTTTATTAGGCTATTGCTGCACGTTTCTTTGTGAAAGTGAAATATAACAAAACTAAATTGAAATTTTAAAACAAACCCCAAATCAAATAAATAAGTTACACAAATAAAAGAAATCTGTTCATATAAACAAACTAAGCTCTTTCCATTTAAAATTAGAGGCAACCACTGCATTTTAATCATCATCCAAACAAAGATGCAGCTTGAGCAGTTTTTAATCTAAATTAGAGACTGTATAATTTCAAAATTAAGCAAAAACAAATAGTTTTGTGAAACTATACTACATAAAACATATCTGAAGGAAACAGCAGATGATCTGAATGAGACGCCGATTCACTCTCTGCCAGCAGGTGGCGCTTATTAACAGCAATGATACAGTGTTTCCTTGGTTACCGCTGTAAACAAAGCGCTTATGAACAGCAATGATGTAGTGTTTCCTTGGTTACCGCTGTAAACAAAGCTTTATGAACAGCAATGATACAGTGTTTCCTTGGTTACCGCTGTAAACAAAGCTTTATGAACAGCAATGATACAGTGTTTCCTTGGTTACCGCTGTAAACAAAGCTTTATGAACAGCAATGATGTAGTGTTTCCTTGGTTACCACTGTAAACAAAGCGCTTATGAACAGCAATGATACAGTGTTTCCTTGGTTACCGATGTAAACAAAGCTTTATGAACAGCAATGATACAGTGTTTCCTTGGTTACCGCTGTAAACAAAGCTTTACGAACAGCAATGATACAGTGTTTCCTTGGTTACCGCTGTAAACAAAGCTTTACAAACAGCAATGATGTAGTGTTTCCTTGGTTACCGCTGTAAACAAAGCTTTATGAACAGCAATGATGTAGTGTTTCCTTGGTTACCACTGTAAACAAAGCTTTATGAACAGCAATGATACAGTGTTTCCTTGGTTACCGCTGTAAACAAAGCTTTATGAACAGCAATGATACAGTGTTTCCTAAGACCGGTTTTGTGGTCCAGGGTCACATATTAGAGTTAAAGGTTTTTCCAGAGGATATTTCAGATTTCTCTTTTTATCACTTCATAAATCAGAAAATACTGTCAAAACAAATACTTTTTCACCATGTTTTTAGGAGTAAAATGTTGTATAAATCAGTGTGAATGAAATACGAATAAAACCCATCAGTAAAAACCTTCAGAATACAGAGAGAAATAAAACTTCTGTAAAAATACAAAGACAACTTTTGTAAAAATAAAAGTTTTGGTGTTTGTAACTGCTGCTGAAGTGGAGAAACAAACTTTTGAAAACTAAATTTCATGTTTAATTCAATGTGTCACTTGCCATTTCTTAATACTTATTTGTGAAATTTACTAGCAATTAACAACTGAAAACTGTTTAACTAAATCCTACACCATTTTTTTCAGTGTACACTACAGGATTATAATTGTTAACTAAAAACAGAACATTTTCAAGAGCACATTTCTATGTATTGTCTGTTGTAACTGTAAACTGTCTGTCATCACACGCACACACTGCAGTATTTGTATTTTTAATGTATGGTGTTCATAAAGATATCTAAAGAGCCTTTTATAAGAACAGACACTTTCTACTCCCAGGCTGTTTTGCCTTTTATTACCCATTTCATGGGTTTTAAATATTTATTTTCACATTTAAGCTCAGCTCAGAGATGTAAATGACTAATAACTCCTCTCGGCATAACATCTTAAAGCTGCGCTGTGTTTTACATTCATTTCTGTGTGCAAGAAATCTGTTAAATTACTTCCACTCCTTAAAAATATACGATAAAAACTCCAGTCAGATGCTCAACACAAACGCATATCCCTCAGATCATCATCCATTTAACAGCAAACCACAAAGTGTTTTTTCCTGTAAGCGATCAGACCCTCGCACCACTTCACCTGACCGCAACACGCAAGTGTTCTCAGCGCCGCTCGATTACAGGCTAGAAATAGCTCTGAATTCAGCCAGATCTGAACTCTTGAAGCCGGAGTGTTTGGGAAACCTGTTAGGAAACAATCATCAGAGGTGCAAGTCATCAGCCAAAACTGAAGTTGTGTTGAGTATGTGTTCACCCTCAGGGCATCTGAGATTAGGATGAGTTTGTTTCTTCATCAGATTTGGAGAAATGTCTCAGCAATGGATGCTCTGCAGTGAATGGGTGCCGTCAGAATGAGAGTCCAAACAGCTGATAAAAACATCACAATAATCCACACCACTCCAGTCCATCAGTTAACATCTGGAGAAGACAAAAGCTGAAACAAATCCAGCATTAAGACGCTTTTAACTCAAATACCATAGAGTTCATAATCCATAATAACGCTTCCTCCAGTGAAAAAGTGTTGTGGTCTGAATCAGGAGAGAAATCTGCACCGATCAAGCAGCGTTTACAAGCCAAAACAGCTCTAAACAAATATGTGGCTGGATTTTGATATGAGAGACAACAGGAGATGCACTTTTTCACTGGAGGAAGAGTTATTATGGATTATGGACTCTATGGTATTTTAGTTAAAGACGTCTTAATGCTGGATTTGTTTCAGCTTTTGTCTTCTCCAGATGTTAACTGATGGACTGGAGTTGTGTGGATTATTGTGATGTTTTTATCAGCTGTTTGGACTCTCGTTCTGACGGCACCCATTCACTGCAGAGCATCCATTGCTGAGACACTGATGCGGAGACACATTTCTACAAACCTGATGAACAAACAAACTCATCCTGATCTCAGATGACCTGAGGGTGAACACATTCACAGCTAATTTTGGTTCAACCGTTCCTTTAACGCCTCAGAAATGACACACCTGACCTTGACGTAAATCACAGCCGCAGTCAATATGTTTTTTGCCGCTGCTGAATCAGGACAAACAGGTTGACAGCGGAGTGACGTCTGTGTGCTTTACAGTCTTTAATAATCCGTTATGAGTTTATGACGTCTCTCTTCTTCTCTCCGGGTTCGGTTATGACAGGGTTTTTAAAGGATTATGAGATTTGTGCGCACAGGAACAGTTTTGGGAATATCAGCCGTACGCTGCTGTTTGATCTATAAACACGAGCGTTAATCATCTGCGTCTGATCTGAGTCCAGCCTGCATCAATTACACAATGACACTAAAAATATAACACAAACATGAAATCACCGCAGATGTTTCATCAGGACAGGAAGAAAACACGCAGATCATTTGAAACATCTAATAAGACGATCACAGTCAGTAATCCAGGAATATGAGGCTTCCACGAGCTTCTGAAGATCTCATTGACACTCACAAAACCACCGCAGAGCTGCACAAAAAGCCTTATGAAATCAGTTTTAATTTTTTAAATCACGTGTAATTAATTTAAATCATGAAACGTATACAATTTAGCAAATATTTAGTAAAAGTTCAGCAAAAAAAAAACATTTTTAGGGCCCTATGAAATCGGATTTATTTTTTCTGTGTTTCTGTGTTCTCCACTTTATTTGTTCTAGATTTCCATTTAATGGTTTAATTAACTTTCATTAAAGGGGTCATCGGATGCAAAATTCACTTTACAAGTTGTTTGAACATAAATGTGTGTTGGAAGTGTGTGTGCACATCCATCCTATAATGATAAAAATCCACCCAGTGTTTTTTTTTAAATCTCTATTTTAAAATCCCCTTTCTCAAATCAGGCTGTTCTGAGATTCCTGTCAGAATGACGTAGTTCTGTACAGGCCCCTCCCACGATAGTTGATTGACAAGACCGTCTTACCTTAGCCCCGCCCTGAGTGAGCTGAGAGCTCCGCCTCCGGTGCAGGGGAAGACAAGATGTCTCAGATTAAGTGATTGAGGTGTTTTGTTGTTGGATGTAATAATGAATATAGCAGTCTTCACTTACTCCTGACATCTGAGCCGCTGAAGACACAGAGGATTAACGTTACTTTCGCTTTGAAGGGAATGCGCTGATCCTCAATCTACATAAATGCATCTATGTTCGCGCGAATCATTCATGATCCAGCTTTATCTACGGAAGAAGTGAGTATAAGGGTTTTTATGAATCTTTGCAAATCGCCTTTCCTAATAATGTGCTAGTTAGCCAGTTTCACGACTGATGTTTAGTATGCTCCATAGATATATATACCTAGATGCCTCATAATGGACTGTTTCTATGGGCTGCGATACGTAAGCCATCCGCCATTTTTGGAACGGTCTGCGAATATTTGAGCGCATTGACTGTGTGCGTCTACAACAGCAAGTTATACGCTTGTATATCTCTGAATATTCATTGATTATTATGGTGAACGGGAGATGGCTGACGCATCAACGTATCTGGAGCCGAATAGGGAATCTACACATATCTATGGTTTGCTCGTCACTCCACAGAAGAGAGGGGTGGAGTCAGCAGAGCTCATTAGCATTTAAAGCAACATAGACTAGATCAGCGTGCTGAAAACAGAGCTGATTTTGACAGGGTAAAGAAGGTGTTTTTTACACTACCATTGAGAAATTTTAACCCCCAGAGACCCACGGTTGTAATATTACAACATCAGATTTAAGTCTACAAAAATAAACCTTCCCCATTTTTTCTTCTTTTTAAAACCA
>JAFVLL020037560.1:113874-123905 GCA_021397915.2 Tor tambroides | reverse complement strand
GTTTCATTTGAAATCCATTGTGGTGGTGTATAGAGCCAAAAATGTTAGAATTGTGTCGATGTCCCAATATTTATGGACCTGACTGTATATTGAAATAAAAGCATGCTTTTTCAGTTTTTGGTTCATTGTGTTTGACTGTTCTCTCACCACATTGATGACCAGAATATTGCCTATAATGCCAGAGAACACCAGCAGGCCGAAGAGAATGGCGTCCACCGTCAGAACCTCAGACATCTCTCTCTCTGTCTGTCTGTCTCAGGGCCGTCTGTCGCTCACACTGAAAAAATGATTTTGTGGTGAAGTAAATACTACATAAAAACAAATGTAAGTTCTACATTAAATAATTTAGCTCAGGCAAGAATTAAACAATCCAAGTAAATTCTATGTTAGTACTCAATTTAAGCTTGTAGAAATTAAAGTTTGAATTATATTTTACTCGGAATTGTTTGTTATGTTTACAAGGAGTTTTTAAGAAAATATAAAAATTATGATCTCGTTTTTGCACTGGGACATGAATAATTAAAAAGGTTACATTTTTCACTGTTTTTCGAGTTGTATTTGTTTTATGGTTGCTTTTGTTACTGTTTTGTGGCATCTGGAGTTGATTTTCTACTCTAAATGACCCATTCATACTCAAACACTATCCACTGATTGTTACCATCATTGTGTATCAAGTATTGAGGTCTCTGTGTTCATTTGGGTAATAATTATATTAAGTGGACATATAATCTTAAAAGTATAGAAAACCATCTACTCACTTACTTACATGTTTGTAAGTGAACAGCATGCTTAAATAGCGTGGTTGTTTTCCAGTGCTACATTGTTTGAGTAAATTTTAGAAATCGTGACTGAGTGAAATGTACTTCAGTATTGCAGATTTAACTTAAAATAATTAAATAAAAATTACTCATCAAACTCTAACTGGCCGTTTTAAATGTACTTTTATAAAACGGATAGTTCTGGTCCTTGATTCTGATTGGTTGAGCTGTATTCCAAGCCGTTGTAAATTACTCTACAAACATACTCCTTTGTTTACATCTGTGTGTTGCTCGGCAACCACAACTGTTTCTGAGGAACTAGAGCCTGTTCAGACTGTCAGCCCAAATCCGATTTTTGTGCAAATCCGACTGAAATCCGATCATATTTAGATAGTCTGAACGGCAACGAGCTACATGAAATCCGATTTGTGCAAATCCGTTTCGTATGTGGTTTGGAATCCTATTATAACCCTATTTTATATCCTATATCCTTACCTAACTCTATTATAAATTCACTTCTTGGGGCTTATTGCTTTAATTTCCTTTGCTAATTTTACCTAACTTAGTTAAGTAGATTTTACTTAATTCAATACTTACATTTTACTTTAAATGTATGTGTGCAAACACTTGCAAAATAAAAATGAAGTAAACCTTACTTATTGTTTTCGTCTGTCTCCGCCTCCTCGCCGGTAACGGGCAGAACGGCTGTCGGTCGTGTAGTTGGTTCACTTCAGCTCTGTATATAAACACAAACTCACACTCAGATGAACAATCTCATCCTCAACAGCGGGTTTTCAGGCTCCATTAAACTCAAACATCAGACGCTTAGCGGTTTTCAGGCTTCCGAGGCCGCGGGGATTTTAATCTTTAATCAATTATTAAACGCCTGAGTGACGATAAACATCTGATCAGATCAATGAGAATCATCAGTTCAGAGTCTGGAAAAAAGTCTGGTCATGACAGCAAAAGATCTTTCTCACAAATAAAGTGAAAGAAGTGAACTGATCCACGGGTTTTATCCTGTCAAGAAATTCATACCAAAGTTCAGAACTGATGTTATGTTTGAATGCTGATGAAACAGTGGAAAACTTATTTTGGTCATGTCACTACACTCATGAGTTTTGGGATGATATTGATTTTGCCAGAATTTTCGATACAAACGAGAAATATTATATTTGGGTATTCCAAATGAGACCCCACAAAAGGAAATATTTGTTTTATTATAAATTTAATTATTTGGTAACACTTTATTTTAAGGTGTCCATAATACAGAGTAATTACCTAGTTAAGTACTTAGTAGTAGCCGTTGTACTTGCATGAAACAAAATGTACTTATCATGTAACTAAGTTATGGAACAGCCTGTAATTACAGTTTGTAATTATGTAGATGTAATAGGCAGCTACTGTTACGTATATGTAACAAACCGAGTCTGTTACACAGCCACTAGTACACTTACGTACAATCTTGATACACTTTATTTTAAGTAGCTTATGCCTGTGTACTTACATTTATAATTATGTTTTATAATGTCTGCAACACATATGTAACAATCTTTTGGTTACATATGTTGCTGTGTAACAGACTCGGTTTGTTACATATGTGTAACAGTAGCTGCCTATTACATCTACATAATTACAAACTGTAATTACAGGCTGTTCCATAACTTAGTTACGTGATAAGTACATTTTGTTTCATGTAAGTACAATGGCTAAGTACTTAACACTCTGTATTATGGACACCTTAAAATAAAGTGTTACCAATTATTTTCTGAAGCAAATTTTACATTCACAAATGCAAATTCTCACATTGTAAACCTGTCTTTGTGGTCTTTTTAAGAGACATGAGAATTATATTAATTTGATTTCAGTATCTACTAATGAGAAAGCTATGAAGATTGTTAGAATTTGCTCTGTACTTAAAGTGTTTGTGTAGGGAATCTTATGTAAAACAATGGCCCTTTATTTCGTTTTTTATTATTATTATTATTATTATTTTATTGTATTTTTTATTGTTTTATTTTGTTGTTGTCTTTTCAAGTGTCACTACTGTTGATATTTTGTATTTTGTACTGTTTTGTATGTTCTTGATTTCAGCAATAATATATATATATATATATATATATATATATATATATTATGGCTAGAGTTTATTTATTTGTACTCTTCCATTTTTGTTGTTTTATTTAAGTTTTATTTTAGTTATTTTAAGTTTAGTTATTTTAAGTATTTTAGTTTTTATTTAAATTGTTTGTGTTGCATGATGGGGTTTAATAGGGTGTTTAATGGCAGGTTGCCCCACTATGCTTTCAGGCCAATAACGTTGGAAAAGTTCTGTAGGCCTACCCAGCTAACAATGAATCTTCTTGGCTAACTTTCCAGCAAGGTTCTCCCAAATTATGAACAAACGTTCTTCCTGTAACATTAACAGAATGTTAATTCAAAGTTATCTGGTTTTTAATAATGTTCTCAAAACATCAGCACAGAAACATTGTTCATGGAACGTTTCACTTCTGAAACATTTTAGTTGGACTAACGTTTTTTTAAATGTAACGAGTGATTTCAGAACGTTCAGAGCACATACAGAAAAAACTTCCCTTAATGTTTGCACAACCTAAACTTAAAAAAAGAGACTTTTTTAATGTTCCCATAATGTTTACAAAATGATAAGATGCAATGTTCCTTTAATGTTCAGATAACCAAAAAAAAAAGTTTTAAAAAATGCACATTTTGATTGTTCAGAGAATAAAATTCATAACTTGACTTATAGCACATGTACATCATTAAGACGTCTATTTAACGTCTGCCTTTACACCTGCAAGAGGTATTGTTTGCTGCAATAGGTCTAGGATTCCTATCAGATGTCAAACAGACACTCAGAAAATGTCTTTAAGATGTTTATAATTTAATGTATGAAAAACTGACATCTTAAAGACGTTTATCAGATGTTTGTACACAGCAGATGCTTTTCAGATCTTTAACAGACATCTTGCAGACGTTTGTGTGCTGTCTGGGCAAGAACATTAGGAAAACGTTCTTAGAACATATTTGTGTTAGCTGTTAGTTGGTTTGTAGGTCTCAAGGTTTGTGACTAGAAATTTACTTCCAGAAATATTTACTCTGAGAAATATTTACAGCCAAGAGTGTGTGAGCGAGTAAAGTGCTGATGAAGAGCGTTAGTATCTCAAGGGTCTTATTAAAATCGGTCTGATTCGGCATGTTCCCGTCATTAGTCGAAGAGCTGACTCAATCCTCCAGATAAACACGCGTGTGTTTGTGTTTACATCACCATCACTGACTCCAATCAGCTCATTATGAGACAGTTTTCATTCGCTCGTCCACCGTGCGTCACTCTTACGTAAGTTTGTACCTGCTTTTTTTTTACTTCAAGAATTTTAAACTGCTGATAAATGATTCTTTCTTCTATCTTTGAGGAGGGTAGTAATCTTGTCTTAGTCCACTAATGTTTCCGATTGGTGAAATACTGATGATGAACACTAGATGTAGTCATTTTCAAACAGAAGAACAACTGAAAAAACACAGTGAAGGAGGACAGACATTATAAATTAATGCCAAATTAAATGCGCAAACACAGAAATAACGAAATCTTTCTGATATAGGAAATTTTTAAAAGTCAGTTATAGATATTAAAACACGTTGACGTAGCTATGTTTTCACGTATTCAATTTTCAATAAAAACACAAAATTAATGAAATCAAACCAGTTGTGTATTTGCTTCCCTTATATAGGCTACTTCAATGAATGACCACTGAAAACCGTGAAATATTACCAGTGTAGTTTGTAGTTAATAATGAGAGATTATTTTAGCAAAAACTCAACATGATTAAATTGGTTATCAGCAGACAATCTACGCATACGTGGGTTAATTTAATTTAGTAGTATTATAAATGATGTAGAGCATATTCTAAATTCCAAACACGTCTTTTGTAGAACTGATAACGGCTCGTGACGGAGATATAATGAGAATGAATGAAGGCGAGAGGGAGTATGATAATTAATAGTGACGCAAGCGCTTGGACAGACGCTCCGTCTGCAGCGGCAGGTTTTCTCGATCTCTGAGGTAATCATCTTTATCTTTATTTCCATCAAATCTTTACCTACAACACCAGTCTTGTTAATCATATTCATTTATCTCGTCTTGAATTGAGAGATCCGACCGTTGTTGTGTTGATTCGAGGCCGCTGTGCAGCATGAGTCGGTGTTTTCGGTTCGCTGTCTGAGATTTTTGTCTCTTTATTTCGCAGGTCGTCGCGCACCGGTGTGATGGCGACCGCACGCGTATTCTCATCTGTGAATGTTTAAATCATACATTAGACATGGCACGCCGTCAGGGGTCGGTTCTCCTCCGCTGCGCGGTTCTGATTGTTCTCAGCAGCGGGAGTTCTGCTTTACCGAACCGGACCAGCAGCGTCCGCGAAGCGCAATACAGTAATAATTCGAATCAATACACCAATAAAGACTCTCTGGAGTGGATACCAAAGGACAACAGTACTGTAAAATGGTGGCGCCTTCTGGACGAAGTCGGGCCCTTGTGCGCTTACCGCACTCTTGGTGCGGATGACCCCCAGCGACTGTGCTTCCGCTACGCCCAACCTGACTTCAGGTGCGCTAGTGCTACCTGTCGACAGGTGAGCTCACCTGGCGGGCAACTCACGGCGAATATCCTGTCCAACGGAAGTGTGTTCGTTCAGTGGGCGATCAGCCACGAGGCCCTTGCGCCGCAACAAACGGGCGGATTCAGGCTCAGCTGCTGGTGGAATGGTAGCTATACGCAATTCGAATGCGGCGGCGTTCATTTAGGTGCCAGCTGCAGGGATTATTTACTCAACGAGCTGCACACGAATGTGCCCTACCGCCTGTGCGTGCAGCCCTATGCCCTGGAGCGGGCCCAAGCCTGCGTGGAGTTCATCCTCGCGCCCGGCGGGATGCAGGACATCGTTATCGCCATGACGACGGTCGGCGGAGCCATCTGCGTGATGCTGGTCATCATTTGTCTGCTGGTGGCGTACATCACCGAAAACATCATGAACCCCACGGCGCAACACTCGCACAGATCGCACTTGCACACGCACCTGTGAGAACGCAAGTATCGGTATATCGTCACGCAAACGCAACTTCCTACAACTCAGGATCATAAACAAAGCGCGGAATCCACGAAAAACTGCTGCGCTGCTCCTGAGATGCACTTTTACGACATTACCACACAACGACTGTGTTCGGAATGGAATACATAGCTACTATTTAGTGAATACTGTGCAGTATACGCTACTTTTGAGAAACGGACAAGTAGGCGTTATTCTGAAATAGGCTACTTTGCCACATGACCTCATCATGTCCCTGACAGCACACGTACATCTCGGAGACGTCTATTTGACATCTGCATTCACATCTGCAAGACGTATTTTTTAGTGTTTGCTCATCTGCAATACGTCTATAGGACGTTTCCTTTTAGATGTCAAATAGACGTCTTTTAGATGTCTTTAAGATGTTTATGATTTAGAATGTATGTAAAACTGACATCTGAAAGACGTCTGTCAGACGTTTGTAGACAGCAGATGCTTTCCAGATCAAGAGATCTTTAACAGACGTCTTGCAGATGTACGTGTGCTATCTGGGGTTGCATGTGAGAGGCGTCCAGTTCTTAAACTGTTTGCATGTTTTAGCGCAACTTCAAATTTTGGCAATCGAATAATGAGTCGAGAAAGACTGTTCAGCTCATTCATCACAGATCAAGTCAAAGACATTGCATTGTGGGATACAGTGTACCGTAGAAAGAATTGGAACACTATAGGTGCGTCCCAAATCATGTACTTGTGCACTATTCTATGATGTTTTGTAGTATAAATAGTGCGAGTAGTGTGTTCACACTGAAAATTCCAACAAGAAAAAGTGCACTTTAAATACTCGGATGATGCACTTAAATAAAGGAAAACATGTGTGGAATGTTGGACACTTAATGCACTGAACAGTCACAGCTTTAATTACGTCGTGAAAGGGGAGGGGATTATTAATGACAAAATCACCTTATAAAATTCGTACACTACACGGTTGAGTGCACAGAGTATAGTGCATCATTTGCGACATAACTTATGACAGTATGCTATTCCGAACATAGCCAGACACTAACTATATACTTTTTTCCTGTGTTTATGTGCATTTTCATGTATATTCTCATTTAATAATCTACTTACCAAAAAACTGTGCACTCATTGATATTTAGACTGATAGTTATGATATTAATATTTGTTTTAGAAAATGCAAAATAACTGCATATGATGGCTTTGTGTAAGGTGTTTTCAGGCTTAGTGAGTGTAGTAAGCAGGAAAAGCTGCTTTACTTTTATTGGGGATGCTTTTATTGAGGGATGCTGTAGTTTTGTACTCTGTGTGTCAAACCCAATAATTTACATTATGCCTTATCGTTACACGACTCTTCTGATTCTGAGTTAGTAATATTCACCAAAATAAGGACCCACTGACTGGCTGAACAGTCATTTGAATACTGTGCTTTTTTCCCTCTGTTATACAAACCTTTTGTGTCAATAAAGGAGGTGAATTTAATAAACAGACTTGCTTTTGACATGATTTTATTTAGTTTTATTATTTTTGATGTCCTAAATGAAACTGATATGTGTCCCTGCAGCACAAAAGCAGTCTTCAGTAGCACAGGTATATTTGTAGCAATAGCCAACAATACATTGTATGGGTCAAAATTATCCATTTTTCTTTTATGCCAAAAATCATTAGGATATTAAGATCATGTTCCATGAAGATATTTTGTAAATTTATTACCATAAACTTAATTTTTGATTAGTAATATGCATTGCTAAGAACTTCATTTGAACAACTTTAAAGGAGATTTTCTCAATATTTAGATTTTTTTGCACCCTCAGATTCCAGATTTTCAAATAGTTGTATCTCAGCCAAATATTGTCCTATGCTAACAAACATGAAAATATAATGTTTTTGAACCATACTATAGTAAAGTACTTGAATTAATTTGTTGTGGTAATTCTATAGTTGCTGTGGTAATATAACAACTATAGTAATATAAACAAATTACTTTACCCAATACTGTATTGTAAGTTTTCTACAACTATAGGGTATATTATACTGCAATTCACTAGGGTTTACTGTAGTAAAAACTAAAGTATACTACAGTATTTATTTATCAGTTCACTGTAGTTAATACTACAGTATGCTGTAGCATTCATTAATAAAGTCTTGTAAATACTATAATATATACAGTATAATACACTTTACTATAGTATGGTTCAAAAATACTATTTACTATAAATTACTATTTATTCAGCTTTCAGTTTTTCAAAAAATTGACCCTTATGACTGGTTTTGTGGTCCAGGGTCACATATTAAACAGTCATCCACTATCTAAATGAAGTATGTACTAATTTTCAAGGGAAGTTGCTAAAGGATGGTCGATTTGTTGCTAAATGGCTCTGTGATGTCATTGCATGATGACGTCATTACATAATCACGATGCAAAATTGTGTCACTACATCACGTCTCAGCAAAAAAATATACGTTAATTTAGATTAGTCCGTAAAACAATATAAATGCATAATATAATATTAAAATACACTGAATTATTGAAAACGTACACATTTTTGAACGATTACAAGTTTATTAGCTAGTAAACTGGTAAAACTACACATTCTGAACGATTGTAGTTTTAAGCAGTGTATTAGTAGTTAGTATGCTACACTCTAAGAAAATTCTGTAACAATGGGACACAATCTACTGAAGAAATTCTCCGTATTGATTTTACAGTTTTTTTTTACCTGTATTTTTAATTACGCATTGTATTTTGTGTTTTTGGGTTACAATGGATAATGGATAACAGATAATGTCCTGGAAAATTTCTAGTACCTTGTCCATTTTTCTAGATATTTATCTTCCAGTGTACTAACTGATCAACAATCACAAGTACAAGCTACTAACAGAGTGCATAAATGAACAATTATTCAATTATTATTATTACTATTAAATTAAACAATTGCTTAATTCACTTAATTCATGTGATGTGTCCACAGGCATCTTTGGTTTCCACTTTTTGTGTAATTTAGACGGTAAATGACTGCCTTTTTATCGTTTGAGTCATTTATCAAAAGTTGCTAAAAGTTGCCAAATATATTTTAAAAATAGCTAAATTTGTTGCTAGGTGCTTTTGGAAGAAAAAGCAGTCTTAAAAGTTGCTAAATTTAGCAACAAAACTGCTAAGTTGGCAACATGTCAGATTTTACGTGACGTCATTCGTCATGATTCGCGGTTTTTTTGTGAGGCCTCAAACGGAAGCTCCGCCCACTTCCCCTCCCCCCATTGTGACGCAGCACTGACAGCTGCGCAGCGCAGCCGCCATTTTCTTCCCCTCAGCGGAACCGAGTAGAAGCGTCGAACCGAGCTCCCGCGCCGAACCGCTCCCGCAAACCGCTCCACTCTCACCGGGCTTTAGATAGCGATGCCGGCCCATCCGCTGCGTGTCGCGGTCGTGTGCTCCAGCAACCAGAACCGCAGCATGGAAGCGCACAACATCCTGAGGTAACGACGAGAACAAACGAGTCCGAACCGAACTCGAGCCCGGTTCTGATATACGGGCTGTCATCCGCCTCGCCGTTATTTTTTCGTCGGTCTGTGCCTTCAGCGTTTGATCGGTGTCCAGATGGTCCAAACGCGGATCGGAATCGAACAGTCAGATCGCGAGAAACGAAACGAACCGAGCCGGAATCATTTACAGACTAAACGGTTATCTTTACGCTGTTTTCGCGTTGGAAGCTGCTGAAGATCGTCTGAAAGCTTATACTGAAAAACAGAGAAAGTTCTGGAACAAAGTAGCGTTAGTCAGACCAAGGAAGTAATCAGAGAGTTAGTTGTGTAATAGAGGTGATGATGGTTACAAAACCGTCCTGCAGTACCATGGTACTGAATCATTTACTATGGTACTTCATGTAATGCCACAGTAAATGTCCTAAATCCACAGGACCTTAGTGTTAGCCAGATAAAGAGTCTACACTAGCAGTCAAAAGGTTTTGGACAGTAAGGTTTTTAAAGAAGGCTCTTCTGTTCACCAAGCCTGCATTTATTTGATCCAAAGTACAGCAAAAACAGTAACATTCTGAAATATTTTTGCTATTTAAAATAACTGCTTTCTATTTGAATATGTTTTAAAATGTAATTTATTCCTGTGATTTCAAAGCTGAATTTTCAGCATCATTACTCCAGTCACATGATCCTTCAGAAA
>JAFVLL020037560.1:45000-113774 GCA_021397915.2 Tor tambroides | reverse complement strand
TGTGTGTGTGTGTGTGTGTGTGTGTGTGTGTGAGTGAGTGACAGTGAATGTGTGTGTGTGTGTGTGTGTGTGTGTCTGTGTGTCTGTGTGTGTGTCTGTGTGTGTGTGTGTGTGTGTGTGTGTGTGTGTGTGTCCAGCAGGGTCCAGAAGAGAAACGGGACGCTTTCAGAAGGAAGCTTCAGGAAAAACAACAGGTTGTGTGTGTACTTATGAAGCTGTGGCGGTTTTCTTTTGACTTCTGTTGTGTTTATTTTGATGTCTTCACACAAGCATTTCTGAATTTGTACATATATTATATTATATTATATTATATTATATTATATTATATAATTTAAGACACTAAGTCAGACTGCTGAATGGTGTGTTATGACAGAGGTTGACCAGCAGGTGGCGCTGTGAGCACGTGTGTGTTTCTTCTGAGCTTCTGAATGTTTTTTTGAATATTACTTTTCACCTAATTTTCTTTTTACAAAAAAAAACAAACAAAAAAAACATATATATATATATTTAAACAGACTATTTTTAGATATGTATTGAATTAGAAAAGAATTACTGGATTATCAGAGCTGAGTAGTAACTGATTGCATGTCTTAGTCTGGATTATATAATCAGATTCCAAAAAAAGAAGTACTTGTATTAGTTTAAATTACATTTTTAAAATATTCCTAATCAGACTACAGTTACTTTTTATGGATTACATGATACTATTTACACAGTAGCAATAATTTATTCATAATTTGTTAATTTATTATTTTCAACTTTTAAATGTTCCTTTCTAAAATAGCCTGCTGCTTATAAACACTCAGCAAGTTTGTGGAGATTCACTCAGAGATCAGTCATTATTCAGGTGCTACACTGCACTGGATTTACAAAAAATCCTTCAGGTTTAAGAAGTGTTTCAACACTGCATCAACTGCTGATGAACACATTCATTTTTATTTGAATTATCACTCAGTTATTTTACCATGTACTACTTGGTAAGGCGTTAGTCTTTCAGACACATCAAAATGCACAAATTCATCAACTTTGTTGTCATCTGATATTCTTTCACCATATATATTTCTATTTGAAGTACTCCTGAGATTTTAAAATAAGTATTTTAATAATGAAGTATCACATTTGCATATTCATTGGTTCTCTATGGTCACATGACATGCAAATAAACAAATAAAATATTTTACTTTTTCAGTAAGTTTTTATTTTGATTCATTTTTAAAGTATTGGTTTTATTTGAACATTTTTATGATCTAATGAATTACTAGCTTTTCATTAAACTCATAAACCCCCTGCAGTTCCTTTACAAACCCAGTTTGGGAAACCTTGACGTAATATAATGTTTAATGCATTTTGTTGATAACAACAAATAGAATATATTTTCTTACTCTTTGTATTTTTATATTAATATGGTACAAGATTATCCTGTTTAAATCAATGTGATAAACGAGATAGGTCAGAAGTAATCTAAAAGTAATCTGATTATATTCCCTAAAGTGTGTGATGTATCGGATTACGTTACTGACTATAATTTTAGTCGTGTGATTTGAAATCAGTCACGGATTTCAGTTTGTAAGTAATCTACCCAGCTCTGTTGATTACCCAAAAATGGCCCATAAAGAATGATTTAATTATCCATCATGCTTTGTCTCCAGTGCTTTATCTGTCCATCCCTGATGAGCCGAGCGGACGTGTCTCTTATCTCTCCTGCACAGGACTCTGGGAAGGGATGGAGCTCATCAATTTCATTATCAACTCATCTTTGATTAATCATCTCAGCGAGAGAGATACGCTGCTGAAAGCCAAAATTATGCTTCGGTTTGCAGTAAAATCTTGTAATATACTTTGTTAGACTAGAATTCTTAATGTATAAAAAACTGTTTAAAAAAAATGACTCATTGCTTATTTTTCACATTTTGCTAGCTGGTAAACCAGCTAAATGAGGTGCATTTCCCGTCAAGCTTCTTCAGCGGTTGCACACAACATGCTCACAAACTAAACTGCACTTGGCGTTCTGTGATCAGCACTAATTAGCTTCCACCATTAGCAATTAGCTGCCACACAGCCAACTTAGAAAGTCACGACTCAGAGTTTCCCCACTGATAATTAGCTTCATGTGAAGGTGGCGAGAGTCTTTGTCTCGTCTCGTCTTCCAGAGTTAATTTTGAGTTAAACTGAAGCCCTGAGTAAATCCTGATGGATTTAACAGCTGTGATGATTAACAGATGCAGTGAGTTAAGTAACAAGAGTTACGTAATCAGATTACTTTTTCAAGTAACTAGTAAAGTAACGCATTACTTGTTAATTTAGAAGGAAATATCTGAGTCTCTGTGTTTGTGATGTATTGACTGACAGCTCTGGGGTTGCCATGTTGAGAGAAATCAGGAGTAAGAGCAGAGCGTTGTGTGTGAACATGATCTTACTGTAGTTCTAGACTAAATATCAACATTATTTACTCATCTCACCTGCACAAAAACACATTCAGTGTTCCTCAAAATCAATAAAAACAGACAAACTCAGAATATTAGACAAACCTGCAATAATTAAATATGATAAATAAGACAAATACCATTTATGTATTTAATCCCATTTTGTCTTTGCTGCTGACCTTCGATGATCCAGTTCAATCATACTAATAATCAAAAATGACACATTAGTGTTTGATTTTAGTTATTGCTGAATAGTGTTGAAGTTTCTTCTCCTGCGTCATATTCTTCATGTGATTAGTTTGAGCGGCGCCCTCTACTGTACAGACCTGAATCTACATCTCCTTCAGCCTGATCCAGATTCACTTCACTTTTGGTGTGAAAGGGCTTTACATTTATAAAAGAAGAACTTTTTATATTAAAAACAAACAAGCAAGCCCTGCCCAGATTTAAAAAATAACTCAAAAGTAAGCTAACGCATTACTTTCCATAAAAAATTACATAACGAGTTACTTTTTTTTTTAGGGAGTAACGCAATATTGTAATAAAAGTAACTTTCCCCAGCGCTGAACAGACGTAAACCACCATGATCGTCAAACGTTTACCACAGTTTACCACAGTTTACCGCATCTAATAGTCTGCAAGTAAAACTTGATATTAACTTGATAATTGTCACCACTGTTAGAAAAATGTAAAATTCAACTGACAGAAAAATTATTATTACAGCTTCTCACAGAGTTTGATGAAATAGCATTAATTTATTATGATTTTTACTCTTGTATCCATAGTAAATATATGGGGTTTTGCATTAAACTAGTTTTTAAAAGAAAATGTGAACCTTTTTAGTTCGATCGATGTCCTCAGATAGACCTCAGCCCGTCTCTCTCTCTCTCTCTCTCTCTCTGTCTCTCTCTCTCTCTCTCTGTATCTCTCTCTCTCTCTCTCTCTCTCTGTTTCTCTCTCTCTCTCTCTCTCTCTCTCTCTGTATCTCTCTCTCTCTCTCTCTCTCTGTTTCTCTCTCTCTGTGTATCTCTCTCTCTCTCTCTGTTTCTCTCTCTCTCTCTCTCTCTCTCTCTCTCTCAGTGTGATGTCTGTATCCTCTGGATAACGGAATAAAATCTCTTCAGCTCCACAGCAGGTAAGACACTGAAAACTTCTTCCTGTAATCCTGTGAAGTGTTCGATTTTGTCGACTCAAACTGTCATTATTAGCATGTATTCCTCTTTCATTCAGAGGATGTTAGGGTCCAAACAGACCGAGGCTGTGTCTCAATAGTTAGTGAGCGTCGCGCTCAGCCGAGTCCCAGAAATGCCGTTGACTCGGAAAGCGCCAAAAACCGTTAAAATGAAGCGCGCGAAAATCGCAGACTCAGTAACGGTTAAAAACAGACACGGACTGTTTATTTGCGTTTAATCAGTTCTGCTCTGATTCCCAAGTGTTTGTTCATTAAGTGTCTGGAGAAAGAATCGATTCGAGAGTGGCCAAAACTGTTAAGCGTGTATAAATGACATCGACAGGTTATAATATATTTGAAACGCTAGTTTATATTGGAATATGATGTTTATACTGCAGTACAGTAGTGAAATCTGTAAATTGTGCCTCATCTAGTGAAAACAGATTTTGTTCTGATCTCATTTTGAGTTTTATGTTGTTTAGTGAGGTAACGCGCTGAAGTAAAGGCTTGGAAGAGATGTATGAATTATGTTTGTGTTATGTTGTATTGTATTTGTGTGTCATGAAGATGAAACAGCGCATTCAGTTCACTATAATCATCTATAATCATCAGAGGCTATTCCCTCTACATCTGTCTCTCTCTCTGCCTCTTTTGATTCTCTGTGTTGTATTAAAGGGATTTGATCATGTGTTTCTTATTTTTTATATTCATCTCTCCTCTGCAGGCATTTAACAGCTTTATTGTCATATTTATTGACATATCTGGACTCATATCTGTTTAGTTGTTTGCCGTCTGCAAAGAAATCTCATCAGATTTTATAACTCCAATCCAAACCACATTAATATGTGATTAAAATGTATATGGATAAACACTCAGATTGTTTATCTGTTATTAGAGACACGACGTGTTAGTAATATCATGCACATCAGCAGCATTTATAGCTATTAGATACCAGATTTTGACTGTCTGATCAAAAAACCCCAATTTTATCATTACAAAACAAAGTCTGTGAACACATCAATCTTGAAAATCTGGAAATGGATGTATGTGAAGTGTGAATGAAGTCAATTCAAATGGAATTTTATTAAGTTATATATTTGATATTTAAATATGTTTAATATATTTTTATGTTATATTAAATTTAGAATGTGTTTGTGTGTTTAGGATGTGTGGTATGACGGTGCTTTTAGATGATGGTGGAGGTGATGAAGACTTTGACGTGGGTGACGGGATCCGGATGCTGCCGCCTCCTCCGGCTCAGTGTGACAGCGGGGTTTGGGGGCCCCGACGGGGCCACTGCGGGTGTGTGCTGTGGACGCTGCTTCTGCTGCTGTGGAACGTATTGCTGCTGCTGATGTGTGTGGTGCTGATGGCCCTGATCTTCAGCCTCGTTCTGCTGCCCGCTGCCCTGCTGCTGTACGCCGGCTTCCTGTGCCATTCACGGGTAGATACGCCCACAAACACACACATACGCCCACAAACACACGTATATGCCCACAATCACATGCATACACCCACTAATGCTTGCATACGCCCACAAAACACCCATACCTGCACAAACATGCATACGCCCGCAAACACATGGATTCACCTACAAGCATGCGCATACACCCGCAAACACACGTATATGCCCACAATCACATGCATACACCCACTAATGCATGCAAACACATGGATTCACCCACAAGCACGCGCATACACCCGCAAACACACATATATGCCCACAATCACATGCATACACCCACTAATGCATGCATACGCCCACAAACACACATACGCCCACAAATACACGGATTCACCCACAAACAAACGTAAATGCCCACAGTCACATGCATACACCCTCTAATGCATGCATACGCACAAAAAACACGCAAACACACATACGCCCGCCACAAACACGCATACGCCCGCAAACACACGGATTCACCCACAAACACATGCTTACACCCACAAAACACACATATTCACCCCCAAGCATATGCCTGCAAATACACAGATATGGCCACAAACACACGCACAAGCACATGTATATGCCCACAAATACACAGATTCACCCACAAACATCTGCATGCGCCCGCAAATATGTACACCCACAAACACGCATAAGCCCACAAGCACATGCATACACCTACAAACACATGCATACACTCAATAATCCATCATATACGCCCCCAAAACACGCATTCACCCGCAAACACACGCATATGCCCGCAAACACCCACAAACACACGCATGAACCCATAAACGCACTCATAAACCCACAAACACACGCATATGCCCGCAAACACCCACATACACCCACAAACAAACGCATGAACCCACAAATACATACATACGCCCACAAACACATGCATGAACCCACAAACGCACTCACAAACCCACAAACACACGCATATGCCCGCAAACACCCACATACGCCCACAAACACATGCATGAACCCACAAATGCACTCATAAACCCACAAACACATGCATATGCCCACAAACATATTCATAAACCCACAAACATGTACATACGCCCACAAACACACAGATATGCCCGCATACACCCGCAAGCACAAGCATACGCCCACAAACACACAGACATGTCCACAGACACATGCATACACCCACAAACACACAGTTAGGCCCACATACAGCCGCAAGCACATGCATACACCCACAAACACGCCCACAAATACACCCACAAACACACGCAAGCACATGCATACGCCCACAAACACCCGCAAACACACAGATATGCCCACAGACATATGCATACGCCCACAAACACCTGCATACACCCACAAACACACAGATATGCCCGCATACACCCACAAGCACAAGCATACACCCATAAACACACGGATAAGCCCACATACACCTGCAAGCACACTCATATGCCCACTAACACACCCACCAACACACAGACATGTCCACAGACACATGCATACGCCCACAAACACATGCATACACCCACAAACACACAGTTATGCCCACATACAGCCGCAAGCACATGCATACACCCACAAACATGCCCACAAATACACCCACAAACACACGCAAGCACACGTATACGCCCACAAACACCCGCAAACACACAGATATGCCCACAGACACATGCATAAGTCCACAATCACCCGCATACACCCACAAACACACAGACATGTCCACATACAGCCGCAAGCACATGCATACACCCACAAACACGCCCACAAATACACCCACAAACACCCGCAAACACACAGATATGCCCACAGACACATGTATAAGTCCACAAACACCCGCATACACCCACAAACACACAGATATGCCCACATACAGCCGCAAGCACACACATACAACCACAAGTACGCCCACAAACACCTGCAAACACACAGATATGCCCACAAAACACCCGCATACACCCGCAAACACACAGATAAGCCCACATACACCCGTAAGCACACACATACGCCCACTAACACACCCGCAAACACATGCATACGCCCAGAAACACACAGATTCACGAGTTCACCCTTACATCTAATCTGATAACAAATAGTAAGCATATTTTGGCGTGCTGTCCCGGGGGAGGGCTCCGTGCCCGGAATATGGCCTGAACCCAGAGAACTCCCCCTATCCCTAATATGGGATAAAAATAGATTAGGGGTGAGGAGTTGGGGTGGAGGAGGGATGCCGGAAAACTGTCATTGGACAGAGGTAGGCAGGCTGCATATACAGTATATATACACGTATTGTGCTTGTTAGGATAGTTAGCTAAACGAGTTGCACCTGTGCCAAATTAACTGATTATCTGATCGTGTTCCTCCCGAACCTTGTTAATAAAACATCATTTTGCCCACAGACACACACATATTCCAGATATACACAATATTCTGATGTTCAGGTTCTGTTTCTACAGGTTGTGGCTTCTCAGGCTGCTCTTTGTCACTACCTGGATGACAACAGTTGCTCTGCCCTCATCATCCTGGGCTTTGTCATGATGTCTCCGCTGGTCGTGGTTGCTGCGGCGACGTTCTGCGCTCTTCTCAGGCGACTCCACCTTCTCTTATATTTTCAGCCAATCACAGAAGCTCGGTACCAAGGGCGGGGCTTGGGCTGGAGGCGGGACATCCACGCCTGGGTTTGACTGACAGACACGCCCACCATTCTCAGGTCAGCGTCAACGGGCAACAGTAACGTCACGGCAAATCGACGGCGTTATTGTAACTCTACAGAAACACAGTCATGTAACACAATGTATGTAATATATCCCTGAATGACCAAAATGTAACTCTGGAAACGTTTTTCAGAGAATCTAATTCAATCTTTTCACATGATTGAGAAATTGATGCAGATTTCAAGAATAAGTGTCACTGTATATTTAAATTGTAAATATGTTACCACATTACATTTTACACATTACTTTCTTTCCGCACATGCTAGTTGCGTTGTCTGTTTGTGTGCGATATATGACGATGCTCTGTACAAAACAATCACACAAATGTACAGCAATCCCTACAGAAAAATATCTCTTTCTTCTGAAGAAAAACACTGTGTTACAGACTTAGATGTAACACAATTTAAGTGTTACCAAACTGACGTTTCGGTGGTATGTGAATAAGTGTACTAGTCTAGAGATGTTGACGTTGATGTTTATATTGGTCTGCTGTGTGATTCAGATGTGCAGAATTGTGAATAAACTGACTAGAATCAAATCTGTGGTTGGACTTCATTTTGGAGAGTCTCAGATCAGATGCGTCCCAAAAGCCAGCGCTGTAAAAATATCTCACAATTATAAATTCATGAGGCTCAGAAATATTCCTTGTATTTAGAGCACAAGAGAAGGACACTAAATCATCCAGAAACTTCAGCTTCAAACATCATGCTGTGTAACTCTGGATGGAGGGTGATACCATTTAAATGGTCACATCATGTGCGTATGTAACGTTTGTAACGTTTAGCGTAATGATTGTCGTAACGGAATGACCTGAAGTTGTGTTTGGAGGAGTGGGAGTTTATTCTTGTGATTGAGGTCAGACTGTGTGTGATTTACAGTTTAACTCTTACTCGGGGTCAGTTTGACCTGAAGGCTCTCAGCATGTGATTTGCATATGCAAAACTCTTAACGCCCCCCCCCCATCTAACGCACTGTGATTTATCACCATGACAACAGGCAGCGGCTGGACCTTTGCCATGGCAACATAATGGGACGAGAAAGGGTTGAGCTAATGACAAATAATGACAACCAGCAGAAAGACTGAGAGGCAGACGAATGGAGAGAGAAAGTTCTTCATCTGGAAGTACCTGCATCTCTAACAGAGCGATCGCTCACTAAAACAATGATAACTCACCTCGTGATGTTCAAGAGCCATATATTTTCATTCATAGTGACACTGACTCCCAAACTGTGAACATGACAAACATAAACACCATAAAGGTTTCATATGATTAGTCTGGATTTTCAATTTTTTTGTAGTTTTTATAGTGAGGAGTTGTGAGTGGTTGCCAGGGTGTTGCTATGGTATTTTAGGCAGTTTCAAGGGTGTTGCTATGGTGTTTTTTTTGTCATTATTATTGTGTGTGTGTGTGTGTGTGTGTTGCTATGCATTTGCTATGGTATTTTGAACAGTTTCAAGAGTGTTGTGAGGGGTTGCCAGGGTGTTGCTATGGTATTTTAGGCAGTTTCAAGGGTGTTGCTATGGTGTTTTTTTTGTCATTATTATTGTGTGTGTGTGTGTGTGTGTGTGTGTGTTGCTATGCATTTGCTATGGTATTTTGAACAGTTTCAAGAGTGTTGTGAGGGGTTGCCAGGGTGTTGCTATGGTATTTTAGGCAGTTTCAAGGGTGTTGCTATGCAGTGGCTATGGTGTTTTTGTAATTATTAGTGTGTGTGTGTGTGTGTGTGTGTGTGTGTGTGTGTTGCTATGCAGTTGCTATAATGTTTTGGACAGTTTCAAGAGTGTTGTGATTGGTTGCCAGGGTGTTGCTATGGAATTTTAGATGGTTTCAAGGGTGTTGCTATGCAGTTGCTATGGTGTTTTTGCCATTATTAGTGTGTGTGTGTGTGTGTGTGTGTGTGTTGCTATGCAGTTGTTATAATGTTTTGGACAGTTTCAAGAGTGTTGTGAGTGGTTGCCAGGGTGTTGCTATGGTATTTTACGCAGTTTCAAGGGTGTTGCTATGCAGCTGCTGTGGTGTTTTTTGTCATTATTAGTGTGTGTGTGTGTGTGTGTGTGTTGCTATGCTGTTGCTATGCTGTTTTAGAGAGTTGCAAGGGTGTTGCTATGCAGCTGCTGTGGTGTTTTTTGTCATTATTAGTGTGTGTGTGTGTGTGTGTGTGTGTGTGTGTGTGTTGCTATGCTGTTGCTATGCTGTTTTAGAGAGTTGCAAGGGTGTTGCTATGCAGCTGCTGTGGTGTTTTTTGTCATTATTAGTGTGTGTGTGTGTGTGTGTGTATGTGTTGCTATGCTGTTGCTATGCTGTTTTAGAGAGTTGCAAGGGTGTTGCTATGCAGCTGCTGTGGTGTTTTTTGTCATTATTAGTGTGTGTGTGTGTGTGTGTGTGTGTGTGTTGCTATGCTGTTGCTATGCTGTTTTAGAGAGTTGCAAGGGTGTTGCTATGCAGCTGCTGTGGTGTTTTTTGTCATTATTAGTGTGTGTGTGTGTGTGTGTGTGTGTGTGTTGCTATGCTGTTGCTATGCTGTTTTAGAGAGTTGCAAGGGTGTTGCTATGCAGCTGCTGTGGTGTTTTTTGTCAATATTTGTGTGTGCGTGCATGCGTGTGTGTGTGTGTGTGTGTTGCTATGCTGTTGCTATGCTGTTTTGGAGAGTTGCAAGGGTGTTGCTATGCGGTTCCGGAGTTGTGTCTGATAGACTGATAGAGCGTTGTTAGGTCTTTTGAGAGTTTCAGAAGTGTTCCTATGCAGTTGCTGCTGTGTTGCGGGTGGATGTCAAATCATTACGTGGTTGCTATGTTATTTCTAGGTCTTACAGTGATAGTCCCTGTGGCCTGGGTTCCTCCATTAATGTGCGTGTGGTGATTTTCAGCTGTTTTTCTGAGATCAGACTGAATCTCCAGCTGCTCTGGAGTGTTTTGTTGTGCCGTTTCTCATCTGCCCTCGTGACTCTCATTACCGTCTCTCATTCACTGACGATGAGGAGCTATTGTGTGTGAGCTAATCTTCATCAGGTACCCGTGTGACGACGTCCACTCGACCCGACACTCCTGATCCTCGCTGAACAGAGACACAAACACCTCGTTCACTGACATGAACCGGCTCACAGCCCTGTTACACTGTCATAATCTGACACGTTTCTGAGGGAAACAGAGAGAAATCTCTTCTTCTGTAAATGTCTGATTGTTTTGCACATTAATTAATCACACATTAATTTTGGATGAGAATCTACAACTCAAAAGATCATTTAAAGTCATTATTGTATTAAACGAGAAAAGCATTGAATAGACATGGCAAAACAGTAGCAAATATTTATATTAAATATAAATATTATAAATATTTTAAATACATATTTTAAATGGATATTGAAATATGAAATGATTTTAAAAAATGAAATGATACTCTAAATATGAAAGTAGGTGGCGTGAGTCATTGAATCATTCATTCAACCAATTCATTCAAATAGCTGATTCATTCAGAAACTGTCTTTATAAGTGAATCACTCTCACTTGATTCATTCAGTAATGAATCACCGCTGTGTTGATCAGAGACACATCAGTTCTGCTGTGACTTTGATTAGAACTATTTTCGTTCGTGAAATTGATCAAAAACAGACTATATTGTGTCTAAAACCCAATGTTAACATATTGTTTATTGAACTGTTGTATAAATCATTATCACATTCATAATGGTGCAGATATTGGAGAAAATCAGCACTCTTGCCAGTGTGAAATTGCTAAGCTATATCATACGATATAAATATAAAAAGATGATTTTTTGCGCTCATATCTTGGATTTTAGACTCATTCTAATAGACTCCATCCCACAGCTGTGCATAATGTTCATCAGAAACTGCATGCAACAGCGGCTGCTCTTAAATGTGCTGATCTTTATCTGTTTTCCAAAATTAATCGCACCGAATCAACAACCCTAATATATAAATATGTGAACAAATGCAAATGCGATACAGTCTGATGCTGCAGTTCACGAGTGTCAGTGTGTTCCTGAAATAAGAACAGTGTGTGTGTGTGTGTGTTGGGTTAATTAGCTCCTCAAGACACCCAAACGAGCGCGAGAGTCGATCCTCCCAGCCGCCCACCGCGAGCGCCGATGATCTAAATGACCCTCCACACTGCTGCTCTTCTCCCATAATGCACCGCTCCATCTCTTATCGCTGCCCGACTCTCTTCAGCTGGAAAATTACGTCTCGGCGGCGGCGGCCGGAATCCTGATTAGAGTCGAGCTCTTCTGCTCTTTATGCGTTCCTCTGGCGTGTGATTAACACCCTGCAGACGTTTAGGGTGTGTGTGTGTGTGTGTGTGTGTGTGTGTAGATGCTGATTCGTGTGATCTGTGTGTGTTTGTGAACTCCTGCACTGCAGTGGTTGTTTATCATGATCTCCACACTGAAATCAGTCTTCATCACAAACACACCACTGACTCATCATGTTCACTAACACAACAGTCAGGCCAGACCTTATAGTCCACCTTACATACCATACATGTGTCCCTGGAGCACAAAAGCAGTCTTAAGTCGCTGGGGTATATTTGTAGCAATAGCCAACAATACATTGTATGGGCCAAAATGATCCATTTTTCTTTTATGCCAAAAATCATTAGGATATTAAGTAAAGATCATGCTCCAGTTGACCCTTATGAGTGGTTTTGTGGTCCAGGGTCACATATAGAGTGATAGTGAATGTAAAAAGAGCAGATGAACACAAAACAGCAGAACAACATAAACTTCATCATTCAGCTGAACTCTGCTCATATGTTTGGCTCATATCTTCTTACTCAACACATCTCTTAAATATTTTCTAGCACATTTCTTTAACTTCTCAGGTA
Source organism: Tor tambroides (assembly GCA_021397915.2). Taxonomy (NCBI): domain Eukaryota; kingdom Metazoa; phylum Chordata; class Actinopteri; order Cypriniformes; family Cyprinidae; genus Tor; species Tor tambroides. The sequence continues at coordinate 101,200 of JAFVLL020037560.1, read as the reverse complement.
ATATCAATGGTGTGACCTATTTCAGATGCAGCCCAAATTACAACAACAGTGCTTACAAACACATATATTTAATTGTTTGATCAAAATTATTGCTAGGGACATAAATTGGATGATAATAATGATCAAAACTATTAATTGAAGTAGTTTTATTAAGCAGCCGTGCATCAAGTGAAGGTATGTTGATCTCACACTTTCATGCATCATCATCATGTCAGCGTTGCATTATTGTGTTAATGACTGATGATCTGAGTGTTCACTGACGCTGATGAACCGGTCTGAGCTCTCGGTGTGATCCGGATCAGGTGGCAGATGTGTATTGAGTTCACATCACTAACGGTCTCCGTCTCTCACTGGAAATCAATGCGTTCATCGCTGCTAATGGTCCCAAAGCTGGACGCTCTTGAGGCCGACTGAACCTGAATGATCTCGGCTGCGTTTTTTCCTCTGTGCAGAAGAAAGGAATAATGAAAATGTCATTTTCCCTGGCTTCTGGTCTAGTATTTCCACTCTCAGTAAAGGTCTTTTTACGTCAGAACAGATTGACAATCTTCCCTCGCCGGAGGATCTGCTCATTCTCTCTCTCTCTTTGTGCCTCGGCCGTCAGCCGCAGATTCATCCCTCGCTCTTTATCATCAGTTTATCAGAGGTTTTATTCCTGTATAATGTGCCAGAGTTTAATTTCACCTCCGTAATCATTCGTTACTTTGATTTATTATTAACTCTCTCAGCAGTAAAGTCCAGTTTTTCAGAGTTCAGGAGATTTCTCACCTGATCACTGTAATGAAGGCATGTGAATATTCAGAAAGCTCCTGATTGCGTATAAATCACAATCATTTACCCACTTCACGCTGTAAGATCATGTAATGTTCCTCCTGTTTCTGTACAAATATCTAAACCTTCATAAATCAAGATTACTTCAGACGAACAACAGAAGATAAAAAGGTTTATGTTCAGAGCAATTAATCAATGTTAAATAAATTTATACTTAAAACAAGAACAAATCTTTGCCAATGAGCTCAGAAAAAACTCAACTCAAAGGGAAAACAAGAACATTTTTTTAACTTTATTTTTATTTATTTTTTTATTTTTTTGTAAAAACACATTTAATTTTGATAGTTTGCCCTCAAGTTTCTGGTCCCCTTTGACTTCATTTTTCCATACTATGGGAGTCAATATTAGTAAATATTTTAAACAATTATTTATTTAGATTTTAATAAATTATAAAAAAAAATAATAATAATAAATTAAATTAAATAAATAGATTTTATGATTTTTAAGATTTCTTATAGTGACTTCATTATTTAAAAAGTATTAATAAATATTTTTTAACAGTAATGTTCATAATACATTAAATAATCAAAATTATTACTAACACTAATTCTCAGCCTTTGACTCAGTTTTCAATTTCTTCTAACAGGAATTAATATTATGGCAAAGGTGTTTGCAAATGTTGTCTTTTGAGATGTTTGTGATATTTTGAACGCAGTGCTTCATTTTTCAAGAGACGTGAGGCGTTTTGCATTTTGTGTGCAATTCTTGGATTTGTGTGTAAAGTTTGGAAAAAAGAGAGCTGGAGGAATGAAGATCAGCCTTTGTCAAAAAAGTTAAAGTATTTAAGCATTTAATGTCATTTCCACTTAAATTCAGTTATTTTTCTATATTTACATGTTCATTTACAGTGAACACAGTTTGAAAAACACACCTTTTTAATCACTATTTTTAATCAAGTATTTTAATGTTTAATTTCATTTTCATTTAAATGTATTTCTTTTATATATTTACATTTTCATTTACAGCAAAAACACATTTTAAATGTATGAAATGTACATTTTAAATATATTTTACACATTTTTTGTATATTTCAATATTTTATCACTTCATGTAATTTTAATATATTAAGTTCATATATATTTAAATATTAATTTGTAGTGTAGTGTAGTTTGAAAACTTGCCATTTATATATATTTTATGTATTTTTAAGCATTTTAATATTTTATGTAATTTTAATGCGAATATATTTAGTTCATTTACACTACCAATCAAAAGTTTCTGAACAGTAAGAGTTTTTTAATGCATTTATTTCATCTGAAGTACAGAAAAAGCAGTAATATTGTGAAATATTTTTACTGTTTAAACTAGCTGTTTTCTGTGAATATCTGTTAAACTGTAATTTATTTCTGTGATCTGCAGCTGTATTTTCAGCATCATTACTCCAGTCTTCAGTGTCACATGATCTTCAGAAATCATTCTAATATGCTGATTTTATTTATTTATTTATTTATTTACAGTATTTCATAGGGAACTGAAGTGACTGTCCTTATGCAGGGTGTTGAGAGTTATATTGAGTTGTGTTGTGAGGATCTGATGTGTTTCTAGCGCCACCTAGCGACCATTAAACATCATCATCCTCACACTGAACGATTAACTCATAATCCACAACCAGAGACCTGAGATGAAGAAGACTGGACTGTAATATTACACAAAAGTACCATTCAAAGAGATTCAAACCATTTATTTCACCATCTGTTCACATCTGAATGAAATACTCTCATTGTGGAAAAGTCTTACAAACATTTAGCGCACTTATAGTTTCTGCCAATACACACATTCTTCAAATTTATCTATATTTTGAGGAAATTAATGTATGTTATGTATCTTGTTTAGAATAAATGATTAATTTAGGCTAATTGATAGTTGTGTTTATAATTGTTCCAGCAGTAAAGCCATATTTTAATCGCAGGTAAATGATTTCGATACACTATTTCAGAATGATTTTTAAATTATATGCTGAAAACTTCGCACTGTTATGAAAATATTTTCTAAAGGTCTCTACAGTATGCTTTTTTTGTCCAGTTTTGACCAGCAGGTGTCGCCAGCGTGTAGTACGTCGAACGCTTTGAAACGTGACGCAACAGCGTCGTAAATCCCATCATGACGTTGAGTACAGTAGAAAAGCGCTGCGTTTGCGTGTTGAAAGAAGCATCTTGTGATTACTGTGCCCCTGAATGCAGCCATCTTGGGTTGAGGACACAGCGAGTGAGATGGGACAAACGTAAACACGCGTGGGTTTGTTGACATTCGGCTAGAAGCGGCTTTTGAGATCAAAGTACCGCGAGAGCTATTCCAAAGCATGCAGAACTGTCTGCTCTCGCGGTAGTTTGAGCTCAAACACCGATCGGTCTGCGCAGCGCCGCTTCGAGCCGAACGCACCGCACGATCATTTATCAGTAGTTTTGTAGAAGAAAAGTACATTGTTTAGTGATTAAATCAAAAATGGCCGAAGCAAGTGAAAACTGGGATGAGTGTTCAGAAGACACTATGATCAAGATCCTCAAAAACCTGAGTAAGTCTTTGACATTACCCTTTTTTTCTCCATTTGCTTGACATTTAGACTTTTCTAACAATACGCTATATCGTGATAAATCGATATGCAAAAAAGAAAAGAAACAATATATTCTTTTAATACATGTTTTTGTATATTCTTTTTAATATATTCTATGCAAAATTGCAAAATTCCCCTTTAAAATGAAAGTGAAACAGACCAGCACAGGATTTTAAATAAACTATTTACAGGTCTATTTACATTCTGAAAACTGGATATTATTTCTTTCGAAATCAAGGTATCCACAAAACACGTCTGCAACAGTCTGATGGTAACTCTGAAGGAAGAGCATTGACAGGAGGGGGTTTTGGTGAGTGAAGTTTTAACCCCGGCAATGCTCTAACAAGGTCTGTTCACCTAAAAATGAAAATTAACCCATTATTTACTCACCCTCCAGTCATCCTAGGTGTACATGACTTTCTTCTTTCAGATGAATACAATCTGAGTTATATTTAAAAATGTGCTGCTCTTCCCAGCTTTATAGTGGCGGTGAATGGGTGTTGAGATTTTGAAGTACAATTAATTGCGTCCATCCATCGTAAATAGCGCTCCACACTGAATAAAGGCCTCCTGAAGCGAATCCATGCATTTGTGTAAAAAAAGGTCATATTTAAAACGTTATAAACGAATAAAGGAATTAGTTTGTTCCTTCTAGATACTGAATATTTTCAGCTGAAAGCATGATTTAAACAAGTACTACAACACTTACTCACATGCAATCGCTCTCTCAATAATGCATTCAAACAAGTGTAATCTTACAGTGCTCCTTCATCTGTATCAGATTTCAAATGAGCAGAAATCTGAGAGAAATGCATCGATCTGTAGGTAAAATAACTGACGAAAACCTAATGTTATTTTCATCACAAACAAAATTTGCACCGCAAAAAGCAGCAATTATAGCCTACCTTTTAATGATGACAACCATGTTATTGGCTCATGTGGTAGGAACACAAGTTTGAACACTAGTGTTCCAATAAGCCTGTTACAGGGTTTCTGCAGGATTTTTAAGCTCAAATTTAAGACTTTTTAAGACCTGCACAAATAAAATTAATACCATATGAGCGGGGTAGAGCAATGTCTATAGTAGCATATTAAACTGTAAAACGACTGCCAAAAGCATTCAGATACAAGTTTTCACAAAAACAAAAAGTTTTATAAAATGATAAACTTTACATTTCAGCCTTTAAACCATTTTTAAGAAGTCAAAAGTATTAATTATAATGATTTTAACAATTATTATCAGTAAATTATTATATAAATTAAATAACATGAATTAGGGGTGTGCGAAATTGACAGAAAATTATATCTTGGTATTTTCTGGGATTTTATCGGTAACGATAATTAGACGATATTTTGCTGAGTGTGTTATTGTGCTGGTATCTTTGGACAGCTGACTCCTGAATGTTTTTGATATTCTTCATATTCTGTATGGTCAGTTCACAGCAGTGATAGAAATTAATCTTTTCCAATAAGTTCTATGGGCATTTTTACCTTTAAGCCATTTTTTCTAAAAGTGTGCATCATCTTTTGAGTCAAATTCTTGCATTTGGGCTGTTACCAAGCAAATGAAATCAGTATCGACAGAATTAATCTTTGCAGTGCAGAGGAAACACAGAAGCTGCGTCTGAAGAGGCGTTTAGATGTGTTTACACACTGTTTAATACAAGACATGAATGCATTTAACCTGCAGTAACACATGCATAAATGATGTTTTGATATTTGAAACATAAAACGTTGAAAACTGATGTTTGAAATTTTAAAAAATGAAGATACTTTAAATGTGAAATTAAAACCGCCAGTAGGTGGCAGCGAGTCACTGTTAATAAGTGAGTCATTGCGATTGAACCGAATCATTTAAACGGTTGATTCATTCAGGAACGAATCACCGTCATGTTGCTCAGAGACACGAAACAGCGCTGTGGCTGTGTTTGGAATTATTTTTGTTGGAGAAATAGAGCAAAAGCAGGAAATATGGTGTCTAAAACAAGTCTCTTAATATTAACTTCTTGTTTACTGAACTGTTGCATGAAATCAAAATCACATTTGTAATCATGCTGACTTTTGGAGAAAAGAAAGCCACTCTTCGTGTGATATTAACTATATGAAATTATATACCATAAATATGGGCTATACATGGAGTGGAGTGATTATTAAATGCTCCGCTCACATACTCATGTGGCTTTTTGATAATGACTGTCCTATTACAGGATTTAACACAAAGTAACAGCTCACCAGTTACAAAAGACACTGGAACAGTCTGTCAGGCAATTCTAGTTACAATTTTTATCAATTAATTTCTTAAATTGGCCCAATGCCAAACTTACTTGCCGACCCCTGTCCTTCGTTATCCGCCCGGAACGGCTTCCGCATACGACAGTTAGCACAAGCTAGAGAAAACGGTTTATAACATATTAAATATGGATATTTTTCTAAATGCATTGATTCACTTCAGGCCTTTATTAACCCCAGGAGCTGTGTGGAGCACTTTTTATGATGGACGGATGCACTTTTTTGGGCTTCAAAATTTTAACAGCCATTCGATCACTGCCATTTTAAAGTTTGGAAGAGCCAGGATGTTTTTAAATATAACTCGGATTGCATTCGTCTGAAAGAAGAACGTCATATACACCTAGGATGGCTTGAGGGTGAGTAAAACAAGGGGTCATTTTCATTTTTGGGTGAACTGACCCTTTGTCCTGTCATATTTGGCAGTCCAAAAAAACAAGTGGAGTGCTTATGCTGTATAGTGTAATAGTGTAAGAATGTAATCAAGGTTTAAGAATTAATTTCTGTCTCATCAGTGAAACTGCCTTGCGGTCATCAAAGGCCAGCACATTACATCATCGCTTGGTTCAAGTATTGTCTTAAACAGGTAGTTCACGTCACACATAGTGCACACACTGTCACTGATTCCTCAAGAGACATGTTGAAGCAGTTCTCTGTTTTAGAGACAGACTGAGTTCAGCTGTCCTGCGTTTGACGAGGGCCGACGGAGAACCTGCGGAGCGAAGCTGTCTTACCAGAGCATCTGTGACCTGATCCCGCTGACCGCCAAACAGAAGCAGTTCTTAGAGGAGAACCTCAGTCTAACCACCGCTAGAAATCTGTGCCACTTCAAAGCTGTAAGATGCTCTTCTGGAAATGAATTTGGAAACCAGAAATTCCAAAAAAATCAAGTGACATGTTCATCAGTGTCTCCATTCATTTTTACTGTTCTTGATGCAATTAAAGTAACCCGTTCATGCCTGTACTGTAGTCTGTCGCTCAGTAATAATCCGAAGCCTGTTTCTGAAGTGTCCAGGCTGCCTGTCTTACGTGGAAAGACGAGATGAGAGAAACCTGTGTGTGCACTGCACCATCTGCACAGCCAACAAGAAACACACATACAACTTCTGCTGGAGCTGCCGGAGCGAATGGAAGGGGCCGACCCATAATGCAGTGCGCTGCAGCAACAGCGGCTGTGGACAGGAAGCGGTAGATCTGGATAAATCTTTGGATAAAAGCTTTGGGAACTTTTAGGCTTCTGTTGAATTGGTATCTTATGCTTCTGAACAGGTGTCTGAAGATCCTCTGGTGCCGTGCACAGCTGAATTTAAACAGAGGAAGCTCAGTAAAAAGAAAGATGATGTAAGTGTTTTCAAAGGCCTTAGAAACAGAATCTGACATTAACTGCCGTTTTAATACAGTATATGTGGACACTAATCGTTAAATTGCTGTATGTGTAATGTCATAAAAAAAACATTTTTAAAAAAAGATGATTGTGGTAATTGTCCTGAATCTCTTTCCTCTTCTCTCTCAAGATTTACCCGATGAAGGAACGTTCCCCTGACAGAAAACGATTAGCACTCTTCATTAACAACGTTGAGTTTGAATATGGAGATGATCGGGTCGGGGCAGAAAAGGATGAGTTGGGTATGGAGCGACTGCTGAAGGGTCTCGGTTACACCGTGCTGACACTAAGAGACCTCACAGCACAGGTACATATGCACATTATATATACATGTACAGACGCTACTGTTCAGAAGTGTTAGAACGGTAAGATCAGTATATACTTTCTATTCATCTGTGAATCCTGAAAAATAAAATGCATCACAGTTTCCACAAAAATATTGAGCAGCACAACTGTTTTCAACATTGATAATAATCAGAAATGTTTCTTGAGCAGCAAATCAGCATATTAGAATGATTTCTGAAGATCATGTGACACTGAAGACTGCAGTAATGATGCTGAAAATACAGCTGCAGATCACAGAAATAAATTACAGTTTAACAGATATTCACATAGAAAACAGCTGTTTGAAATTCTAATAATATTTCACATTTTTACTGTATTTTTGGTTCAATGATCACAAAATTCTCGGCTCAGATCATATTGTGGTTTTTGAGTCACTGTTCAGATCATTTTTCAGATCGGTAAGAAAAACACATTTATATCATTGTAACTTTGATTTCCATTTACTACTTAAAGCACACTTTAATTACTTCTTAAATACCACAGCAAAAACTACTGGCCTAAGAAAGTTCAAACATGATTAAAGGCACGTGAACAGACAGTCAGTAAATATATATATATATATATATATATATATATATATATCATAGATAAAATATAACAAAAAGTTACAAATAAAGTAAGGTCTAACAGCAGTATTCAGGTACAGAGATGTAATTAGTGTAAAATAACACTGCATAGTGTTCACTCTATAGATTAAATAATAGCTTAATCTTTTCATAGAAGGGGCTTAGCTTAAGCCAGGACTAGGCCTTAGTTAAATTAAGATATTTAAGCAGCTTTAATAAAAACGCCTTAGGAAAAATAACGTTACTGGTGTCCATCTTGAGACAGAGACCATCTTAAGATATGTCAGAGCAAGATATTTTCACTTTCAGCCTTAAGCCTTGTCTGTGAAACCAGGAGATAGACTTTCATTTATAGGCTGCTGTCCCTTTAAGACCAAATTTAGATTTTCCAACATCTTTCTCTGCGGATTTTGTTCACCTCAGATAAAACAGATGGTGTTTACAAGAATACTTGCCGAGACGGGTATTTTTACATCATTTTGTGTGTGTGTCTGTTCAAACGCAAGGAGACGGTTCTCTTTCGCCTCTTCTTGCGCTTGAATGGTTTTAAATTGTTTGACTGTGTAAATTTTCAAGACAAACACGTACAAATGATAAACTTTCGCTCTGTGCAGTTACTCCACAAATACCATGTGCGCCGGCTGAACTGTGGGGCATGGTCTGTGCATCATCTACGATCCGTTCAAAGCCTAATATATGTGTGTTGTTGATTGTTTGATGCTCAGGGTATGAGTGCTGCCATGCGAGACTTCTCCCAGCGAGAGGAGCACAGCCAATCAGACAGCTGCTTTGTGCTGGTCATGTCTCACGGAAGCGCTGCTGGAATCAGTGGAGTTTCCAGCATAGTGAATTCAGACGGGGCAGAGGACATTTTCTCCACAGACGAAATATATGATTGCTTGAACACTACAAACTGTCCTGGACTGCGAGACAAACCCAAGATCATCCTCATCCAGTCGTGTCGGGGCGGTAAGTTGAACAGATGAACGGGAAGTGACGCATGTTTCGGACATCTCAGAGAATTATTATATATTCCTAGAATCAGTTATAGGCACGCAATTTATTGCACTTCAGTTCAATCCAGCAATCAACAAGCCAAAAATATTTGGCTTAAAACCTGGGCAAACCCATCAAGCCACTAAGAATAAAACATGAGCAACATCATAAACATTAGCAATGAAACGCGCCACCATACGATGTGCATGACCTCTAAGCTTGGCGCACATTTGGAACTGGATTTTCAACTGTATTTCTGAGATATTTGATTGGCTAGGGCCTCATACAGGTTACGGTTTATCACAGGTAATGATGGATGTGTGGATGTCCAGGACAGTATACCAAACACAGAGCACCGCGAGAAAGACTTCTGCTGCCTGAGGTCCTCCACTCCCGCTAAACACATTTAAATCATATTATAACATGTACTGAATGTACTGAATATTATTACTTGGTTGTTTGGCTCGCATCTAAGCTGGCATACAGTAACGTGATGTCTTTATTCAGATACTGTGTCCTACAGGAGTACTGAGAGAGGCTCAGATTTCTTCCAGGATATTGTGGAAATATTTAATAAGCACGCTCACGAGGATCACATCGAGGAGCTCTTCAGAAAGGCAATGTCACTATGAACTACTCAGGATTATTGTTTAGTGTATTTCAGCGTGTGTCACTAACTGTAACTCAGATCTTAAGTCCGATTCAAGGAAAAGTGTATAATACAGGAATAATACTTTCTTTTTTTAGTTGACTTTGATGTGTTAGTATGTGTAGTTATTTTATGGAAAAAAAAATCAAACTTTGCTGTTTTTTTAACAGGTCCTTAAGAAGTTTAAGGAGAATCATCCATGTCAAATGCCATGCAAAGACAGAACAACTCTATCTAGAAAGTTCTACCTCTTCCCTGGGCTGTGAAATACAAAGAAATGTGATTACACTCATGTCTTCTTTTTTAAGTCTTGTATATAGAAATATTAAAAATATAAAGCACAAAACGTGAATTTTTTTTTTTTTTCAAAATTGTGCATTTTACTTTGAAGTGCATTTAATATCACTCTAAAATCTCTTTTGATATACCAGTACATCTAATAGCATGGCTCCAAATAGCACAGTTCAAACAGGAAAAAAATTGTGAATCTTTTTTATATCAATATTTAAGGATTAGACAGACGTGATACAGACTCTTCCAAATATTAAATGTTTTCTCACTAGAAAACACGTTTTTGCTGGTGTTCGTAAAAAATTAACAGTGAAGGGTAGAGAAGTACTTCATTCAAAAAGATGTTTTGTTGTGAAGACACTAATACACAAATACAAAGTCACTTTCAGCAGATTACCAATTAGACTAAAGTTATGTTCACACTGCAAGCATTAGTGCTCAATTCTGATTTATTGCTCAGATCGGTTTTTTTGTGTAGCTGTTCACATTATCATCTTTAAATGTTGACAATGTCAGATTCCATTGTGAATGAATGACGGCGCTGAACTAAGTGCGTCTGCAAAAGAACGATAACGAGACGGCCTTAGGCGCGCTGTCATACTGAAGTAAACACAGAGGCCACAATTGCAAATGTGGTACTGGTTTTATGCCATTCAAAAACAAGAACTTAAAGAGGTCATATGATGATGCTAAAAAGAACATTATTTTGTGTATTTGGTGTGTTTATGCGGTTTAAGGTTCAAAAAACACTATTTTCCACATACTGTACATTATTGTTGCTCCTCTATCCTCCGCCTTTCTGAAACGCTTCGATTTTTACAAAGCTCATCGTTCTGAGAAGCGAGGCGTGCTCTGATTGGCCAGCTATCCAGTGCATTGTGATTGGCCGAATACCTCAAGCGTGAGATGGAAATGTTACGCCCCTCACCGTATTGTGATGGCGTTTCACGGCGCGACCACACAAAAACAATAAAACCCATTACAAACCAGGCATCTGTTGCATCCAGTGGGACATAATTACTGATTATAATGACTTATACTGTCTTTTTAAACATTACCATGTCTGCATTTGTGATCGGAGAAACACAAACAACAAGCACTTCTCTGCACAGCTCAAAACTCACGTTTGAATCGTCAGTAGCAGAAACATACTTACAGGCTGTGAGTCAGAAGCACCAGACTGTCCTTTCAAAGCTGGAATTGCCCCTCTTTATAGAAGCAGTCTTTGCGCAGCCAGCATTGTAGCTTCCAAGTTCAGGAAATAGTCCTCTGTAAAATGCGCTGCACACACTCTAATATTTGCGATGAACTGTTCTGGAACAGTGTTGTAAATACAACTTAACCACTGATTTCTAGTTGTGTCCTCTTTTGGAAGCTCAAACAAAGTAGTTTCTCTTTCACAATGAAACACAGCGTCTCCAGGACATGGCGCCGGCGGCAGCAACAACACTACAGCCAGAATAATAGCTCCTCCCTCTTTCACTGCGTGTACGTTTGGGCGGTGTTATGAAAATCTCCACACATCGTGACGTAGAGATGTGGGGCGTGTTTGAACGAGGTGTTTTAGGAGGGCGTGGCAGAGGCTTAACTTTTATAAAGAATATCTCTTTGGTTTTGAGACTTTAGTCTTTGCAACTTCAGGGATCTTATCTATGCACAATCAGCTTGTAACACTCCAAAGAGAAAGGAAAACTTGAAATCACATCATATGACCCCTTTAATATTAAGTGACTTACTTTAAAGAACAGTATTGTCTGATTTGCTCTTTATTGCCAGCAAAAATAGTTCCATATATGAGTGTCTGTTTACACTAAGTGCAGATAGTGAGATGCTATTGTTGACAGAGGCTATTTACCGTCATTTCAGCCACCAGTATCTAGTTGGGATAGACATCATTACAAAAGACATTTATCAAACAACAGCAGCAGTGGTGTAGGTAGTAAGACACATGGCAGCAAGTTCTGACGCGATCGATCTGAGTTCAAATCCGTTTTCCCATCACATATTTTTATCTATCATTATTTGCTCTTAGTGTAACTAGCATCTATTGCTTTGGGAAGCTTTGGTATGTCAGAGCATCTCTACTAAATTCTACACACTTGAAAATCCTAAAAAGCGATGTCCGACTTTGGAAACTATAGTTCTCTCCTTAAAAATGAAAGGATTACAATGTAAAAGATTATTATTGTGTACATAAACATAAAAATGCCTACATGTCATAATGGATAGTCAATGCATGTATCAGAATTAACTATTTGCAGTAGGCCTAATGACGAATGAAATTAACCTCGGGCACGAGCAGATCTGTTTCCTCTCTGGAGAATTGTTCAGTCTTTGCGCTTGCAAATTCCGCCGTGTTAATAGTGAATCCGCCATGGAGCGAGTGCAACAGGCTCTTAAAGGGAATGGGAGATGAGACTCTGATTGGTTTATTGCACGTTATGCCCAAAACACACCCATGACTCATTAAGAGAATAGGAACAACCCTTTTGGACCATGTGCCTGGCACCCCGACCATTTTTTTGTCGTTAAACTAGAAAAAGTGGATTTGGACATGCCCTAAGTGCACTTGCGCCACGCGCTTCAGACCATGTGCTTAGATCATTAAAATAGGGCCCCAGGACTCACAGAGCACGAATCATTCAATTCACGAAGTGATTCGATCTGAATCAAATAATTCACCATACACGACATTCCGATCAAATGATTCGCGAACCTGCTCCGAAGACCCTAACTAAATCAAATGATTCACGATCCGTTTGGAGTGTCTTGAAACAGTTGAAACAGCGTAAATGACTCACTCAATTGAATCAGTTCGTCTGTTCCTCTTTTCTCATCTTCAGTCATGTTTACACGACACTGTCAGCACTACTACAGACTCAGCTCGCTAGTTTTATCACATTAACTGAAATAAGTGAAAATAGGTTGATACAAATAAAATATCCATATTCCAAAGAAAACATCCAACACAAATCTATGAACATATTGAGGTGAAGTAACCGGTTTACTGCTAACTAGTGAAACACTCCATTAATATGCCGAGCTGCAGCTCAAAACACGTTAGATGGAAATATTGTGCTTTATGATCGAGTTTGGAGATAAATTCACTAGATTTGAAATAGTTTGAGCTGCAGTTCAATCGAAATCAGTTGAAAGCATCCAGTCTCTCATACCACTGAAGCGAATGTTCAGTTTATCAGTATATATTGTAATAAATATTTGAGAAATGATTGTTGTATGTGATTGTATTATTCTATATAGAGTGATAATCAATGTAAAAAGAGCACATGAACACAAAACAGCAGAACAACATAAAGTTAAAGAGGGTAAACTTTATCATTCAGCTGAACTCAAACACATGTATTAAATGTGCACGGTTTTCTAGCATATTTCTTTAACTTCTCGGGTAATATATGACCTATTTGAAATGCGGCCGAAATTACAGCAACAGTGGTTACAAACACATATATTTAATTGTTTGATCAAAATTATTGCTTGATACAATTTAGTAGTCGCTGGATATAGTGTCCCTACTAAATTCTACACCCTTGCTATTTGGACTTCATGCAAATAACCACTGCCTTCAAAATAAATCCACAGCAGAAGAGTTGAATGTCTGCGTGGTTCCTGAAGGAAACCGCGTTTTGAACGAATCGGCTGAGCGAATGACTCAATTCCATTCATCACTAGCTTCATTCTTTAGTGAGTCAGTCCTTGTGAACGAATCAAATGATTCCGTGACTCATTCGTTAAGACAGCTTTGCCACCACCTACTGGCGGTTTTAGTTTTCATATTCAAAAATATAATATAATTAATTCCCCCCCATCATTTCATATTTTTATATTCATTAAAACATTATTTATGCATTTATAATAGCTTTAAATGCATTCATGCCACCCAATTTTATTTAGAGGTGGTTAACATAAAAGCAAGACATCAAAATTAATATGCCCCTCACCTTAAGTATTACCGAGGAAGTATGACGAATGTCGATCAAGAGTGACGTAAAATGCGCATAAATTCTGATATGACTGTTGAGATTGCAAAACATCTGACCTGAATCAGATTAAGGACCACATAGGGAAGTGGTCCAAATCAGGATTGAAAATATCAGCTGTTTTGTGCTGTTCACACTGTCCTGAAACAAAAGGATCCGAGTCAGATCTGGGCTACATGTTCCTGTGAAAGCAGCCTGTGTGTCAGTATATAGAGATATAATTAGCACAATGTCATTTCAAGTCACCTTTATTTATACAGCGCTTTATACAATGCAGATTGTGTCAAAACAGCTTTACAGTGATAAACAAGAAAACAGTGTCAATAATGCAAACTTAAATTCAATTCTGCTATAAAGCAGCTCTAAAAAGAGGACGATAGTAAACTCTCAATTTCTCAGTTAGAGTCGGTTCATCGTTGATTCAGTGATGTCATCGTCCAGCTCAGTTCAGTTCTAATAGTATCTGTGCAATCAAGTCCACAATATTGCCAGAAATCAAGTGTCCCCAGCTAAGCAAGACAAAGGCGACAGCGGCAAGGCACCAAAACTCCATTGGTGACAGAAATGGAGAAAAAAACCTTGAGATTTCAATTGAATGTCACACAGTAGAAATTAAAGAATACTTGACAGATCAGAAGTTCCTGTACACCCCAATATGAGTATATATGAAAAAAAATACAATTCACAATTTAATGATATTTCTAACAATTTATCACACAAAGTTGTGTCTGTTTTCTCCACAATACTTTGCATTTTTATTACGCTGACCAACAGTTAGTTAGTTCTGCCAACTCGAAAGCAACGCTCAAGTACATTCATGCAGATTTCTCTCTCTTCTGTCTCTCGATGATTTGATTACAATGTTCTTTTACTGGCTATTTCCCTTTTATGTTTTTAGTTTTCTTATGTTTTCTTGTTCGTGATTTCTTGTCATAATATGGCCTTCTGTCTTTGAGGTTCCGATGTACAGTCTTTCTCAGTTTGGTAACAAGTTCTTCCACCTGGACATGCAAGTCTGTGCTAATGTCAAGAACATGATTATTTTTTATGCCCGCATATTTCCGCGTTGCATTTTTAATGCTTTCTGTGGGATGGCCCTTACTGGTGAAGACAAGCATAATATATTTACTGGCTGTGCTTCCCAGAAACCTACAGATTTCTTCAAATGCTTCAATATCTTTCTTGTTATTCTCTAACGGGGCCACCCAAAGGATCATGTGGGGACCAGGGCTGCACATTTCAAGAGCGTCCTGGATTGTTTTACCATGCTGCACCTGTGATTTAGAAGAGAACCCAACTTTACTCTCAATCATCTCTGCCAGAGTGTTTTTGTCTGTCTCTGGCTGGCCCAGCACAAGGATCCTCAGACGCCCCGTCACGGCAGACACTGAGAAAACATCCAGAGCACATAAGATCAAACTATCTACACATTCATTCACCAGTCAGTCTCAATCAAACACTGGTGCACTGGCGCATATGAAGTGTTTAAGATTTTGTGAAGTGTTACAAATATCTAAACATTTTTTTCAAACAAGATTACTGGAGAAGCAGAATGACAAAGTATGACGTCTGGTTTTCTGAGAATTTTGTTGATTTAGGATTAAAACGAGAAAAATATCTGCCAATTAGGAAAGAAAAATGATCTTGTTTTTCCTTTGAATTAAGATGATATTTTCTGACCCCAATTGGCAGATATTTTTCATAAACTAACAAAAGTTTGAAAACAAGATTTGACATCTTAAGTCATTTTGCTTCTCAAGTAAATGCATCTGGATTCAAGAATGTTTAGATATTTGTACTAGAAAAAGATTTTTGGAGAAGTCTTTTCATGTTTTTAACAATTTAATTAAAAAGAACATGTCCTCTGGATTCTTTCAGGTTCTTTAGAATTCACTGCAAAGAAATAATCTTCATTTTTTGGAATAACATCTCTAGTAAAATCAAATAATTTGTCAGTTGGCTCCTCCATCCTTACCTCTGCCACACTGCTGAAAAAGAAGATAAAATATGGGAAGGATTATTTGCAGTCATTCAATATGCACAAGTGTTTCTGAATAACTGTGACCAAACTGCATTTCTTTTAAATGATAAATCAGATTGCATCACCTCTGCTCTGCCTGTTTCCACTGGTTCTCCTGCTTCAGCAGCTTGCATTTTAGGCTCTTCTTTCACGTCCTCCACCCGTCCAACTGATGAAGCTATAAAAGCACAAGAATCAGACACGGATGCTGCTTTACTAAAGGGACAGTTCACCCATCCTAGCTGTAAATGACTTTCTTCTTTCAGACGAATACAATCTGAGTTATTTTTTAAAAATGTCTAGCTTTATAATGGCAGTGAATGGGTGCTGAGATTTGGAAACCCAAAAAAGTGCGTCTATCCATCATAAAAAGTGCTCCATACAACTCCTGGGGGTTAATAAATGCCTCCTGAAGCGAAATGATACGTTTGTGTAAGAAAAATATCTTTAAACAGTAATCTGTAGCTTCTACTAACTGTCATACGTGCAATTCATGAGAGAGCGGTGCTCCGGCGGATGACGTAGGCATAGCTATTTTAATTTCTGGGTGAGCTATCCCTTTAAATCTGTAAATTATTTTGGCCTTGCCATGCTGAACACCAGGTTTTCAGATGTAGTGTAATGCTTTTATGTGTACCTGAGGAAATTCACCTCATAGAAAACATGGATTGAAATCACTCCCAATAGGATTATATGTTTTCAAACAACAATATGATTTTTTTGTGTTCAACAACTGGCAAATTTCATGAATCAAGAGCCTCAAACACATCTGGATAGAGAATTAATATTGATGCGATACATGACAACACTATTTAAAGTGCCCCTATTATGTATTTTTGAAAGTGATCTTTCATGCAGTGTGTAACAGTGCATGAAAACATCCTGCAAAGATTTAAATCTGAAAGTGCACCGTGTATAAAGTTATTGTCTCTCAAAAGAAAGAGTCGACTCTGAATCATTGAAACGAGTCGTTTTTAAAACGAATCCCAAGCCGTTTCGTGCTGACGTCAACATCAAACATTAGCATATTCCCCGCCCACTTGTTGGTGTTTTCTCATTGTTCTGAATGAAAACGTAAATTCATTCTTTGCCACTAGGTGCCGCTTTTGAAGCGGTTTCCCCGGTAACACTGTACACAAAGCAGTGGTTTCCCCGGTAACGCTGTACACAAAGCAGTGGTTTCCCCGGTAACGCTGTACACAAAGCAGTGGTTTCCCCGGTAACGCTGTACACAAAGCAGTGGTTTCCCCGGTAACGCTGTACACAAAGCAGTGGTTTGCCCGGTAACGCTGTACACAAAGCAGTGGTTTCCTCGGCTACGCTGTACACAAAGCAGCACTGGAAACACTGCTTTAAATGAAATCGACCAATCACCGCAGATTAGCGTCACGCAGAGGAGGGGTTTGGAAAAATGAATCATTGAGCGAATCGTTTGGGAGTCGTTGAGCAAATAAGGTAAAAATAAATGCATATTATAAAACTTTAGCTATGTTTCCATCACCCTCTTTTTATGCGCATTTTGAAGTATCGCATCAGAAACGAGTGATGGAAACACCAAATTTCAATTATCATTAATTCACAAAAAGTTTTTACGCTCGCTTGAGGTGGTTTTTGACTTGTGCGAAAAAGGCTTAATGCGAATAATGGGAGATGGAAAAGCATTTACATTTATCAGACACTTTTATTCAAAGCAATTTACAGTGCATTCAGGCTATACAATTTTCTTTAATCAGTATGTGTGTTCCCTAGGAATTGAACCCACGACCTTTTGCGCTGCTAACACAATGCTCTACCACTGAGCCACAGGAGCATTTAGAAAACAAACCCTTCATGAGCGTTCAAAAACGTCATGTGACTTTGCGCTATGGGATGGCATAACCTGACTAACCAGCGGACTGATTTTGTTGCACAGCATCTGAAATGTTGTTATGGCCACTCTGAAGTGCCCGAGCAAAGTCTGTCAGCAAAGTATTTCTGCATAATTGCCTCCCAGAACTGTCTGCCATGACTGCGTTCCCGACATTCACCTCCGAAAGCAAGACTGCATTTATTGTGTTTCATCTGCTCCCTCGAAGTGCAAGTCATTTATTATATTTGAGAATTATTATAATCAGTGGCTTCTCTCCTACTTTTCTTAGTGATATTTAGTGGCAGTGATGATTTTGTTGTCTCTAACTCGTTGGATGGAAACGGTGCTTATTCGCAAATGTTTTATGTGATATTCCAATTTTGCGCATAAGTTAAATTCGCAACTTAGGATGGAAACCCGGCTAATGAAAGTGGTTTTTGACCTTGCATGCATGTCAACCTGTTTTTGGGGACTCCCAAAACCAAAATATGAACCTTTCATAACCCATAATAGGGGCACTTTAAGAATTCAAAGGATCCTTCAAAGCACTTCCTGCTGCCAGCTGGTGGCGCTGTGACTCACATGGCGCTGTGCTCCTCTGCAGCTCTGTTAGTGACGGCAGCAGGGGTCCAGTTCTGGGATCCGTCAGATCGGCGTGAGAATTCAGGGTTTCCTTCCTCGTCTCATAACCTGGAGGACTGTCCACTGTGAAGAACACAAAAACATGTGTCCACAGTCTGTGCATGCAGCTCAAGTTTGATCTAAATCTCTCGATGCCCGCAGAGACACTTCCCATTCCCGTTTCTCACCGTAAATGTATTGCCTTGCCCTGATGCAACCCTCTGTGATATCAAAAATCTGTTAGCAGTTTTGCATCTTCAGTGTCTTGTGATAATGTAACTACACCAAATTCAGTGGCATTCAGAAGAATCTCCTCAGCAGGAGTATTTGAAATGCACACACTTTTTAGAAAACACGTAAAGGATCAGTTCACTTCCACAATAAACATTTCCTGATCATTTACTCACCCCCATGTCATCCAAGATGTTCATATCTATCTTTCTTCAGTCTGAAAGAAATTGTGTTTTTTGAGGAAAGCATTTCAGGATTTCTCTCCATATAGTGGACTTCTATGGTGCCCCTGAGTTTGAACTTCCAAAATACAGTTTAAATGCAGCTTCAAACAGCTCTAAACGATCCCAGCCGAGGGAGAACGTTCTTATCTAGTGAAACGATCGGTTATTTTCTAAAAAAAATTTACAATTTGTATACTTTTTAACCTCAAACGCTCATCTTGTCTAGCTCTGCGTGAACTCTGTGTATTCTGGTTCAAGACAGTTAGAGCATGTCGAAAAACTCCATCTCATTTTCTCCTCCAACTTCAAAATCATCCTACATCGCTGCAGAAGCACCGACCCAGTGTTTACAAAGTGAACATGCAAAGAAGATCAAACGCTCTTTACAAAAATACAGCAAAACAGCAATGTAGGACAGAGTTTCTCTAGATGAGACCCTTCTTCCTCGGCTGGGTCGTTTAGAGCCCTTTGAAGCTGCATTTAAACTGCATTTAGGAAGCTCAAACTCACAGACACCATAGAAGTCCACTATATGGAGAGAAATACTGCATTGTTTTCCTCAAAAAACATAATTTCTTTACGACTGAAGAAAGAAAGACATGAACATCTTGGATGACAAGGGGGTGAGTGCATTAACTGTAAATTTTTGTTCTGGAAGTGAACTACTCCTTTAATGTCACTGTTCATTTGCATTTTTTTAGAGGCAGCCATTGTTGAACACAAGATAATCTCAGATTAAGTGCAAAATTGTGAATGTACTCACTTTTCTGGTACAAGAGCAAGTAAGCTTCCCTAGACCTACATTAAAAGATTAAAAACTACAGTTACTTTGTAAGTTAATTCTGTGATTTGATGCGTAATTAACATAAGAAATTAAGAGTCATTTGACGTTACTGGAACTTACCTTTTCAGCTTGCGCTCATCAGTCTGAAGGAAATCACAAGAGCACAGCTGAGTGATATAAAGCACCTGAAAACAGTGATCATTTAAATCTTAAATATAATAATAATAGCACATTACCTCTGTGACATAACTGTCGTCGAAACAGTACCACTTGTTCTCTGCAGAAGATCGGATGTCAGCGGTGTAGTGACCTCCGTAACGGCTCCCCCTGTGGTTGATCACGGCATAGAGCCAATACTCCTGCCCTGAAACAACATCAGCAGGGTTTCACTACCATTCACACGTGTTAAACTCATATTTGATTGTAACCAAACAAAAGGGTTTATTGTGTTACAAACCTGAAGAGATAAATGAAGCGGTACTTCCATGGGACAGTCGTTTTTCTCAAACCTACATGACCAGTAGTCATACACAAACCTTTTCAGGTGCAAAGCCAGTATTGTTGGATACTCGTGTATTTCACAACTCTGTGTAAAACAGCAACGCAGTTACGTGTTGGGATTTGAAAGGCAAACCGTGCTACGCGAACTGAATCCAATGCACTTTGAGCACTATCCAGTAGCATACTAGTTTTGGAAAAAAAACAGGCAGTCACACTTTATCTTAACCCTTGTGCATAAATAAAAAAAAAAGTTACACATAGGTTCATAATGGACAAAAATGTCCATGTCAAAAACTGTCATAAAAATTTGAAGCTTGGGAGCACAGACTTAAGTTTAGCCTCATTTTAATGAAGACCCATGACAGATTATTGCTGAAGTAAAAAAAGTTGAAAAAGTGAAACCAAAAAAAAAGTTATAGACGTTTATGAAAATGATTTATGAATAATATTTTCTATAAAATATATATTTTATGAAACATGTTGGACTCTAAACCTGCTAGAAAATCAAAGCCATAAATCTAAACAAGTTGTGTTCCAAATTTGAGGTTGATATCTCAAAAAATGAGCTCTCAGTAAGATTTTGTTTGGGTGCAGTACCAAATTTTTTGGATTTGTGATTTTCAGTAGAGTTTTTCTTTCTCAAATATTACACACACAAATTTTTCTTTTATGACACACATACAAACCACACTCTGACATCCATACCAACACACCCACACAATTATAGCTGCATTATTTATCCAATTGGCTCTATAATATCCAGAAGCAGAAAACAGGAATAAAGCGAGTATTTGCTTTATAGGCCAAACCTGAAAAAATGGCGCCATCTGGTAAAAACAGAGTAAAAAATTACATTTTGAAGCCTTGCCAACAGAATGAAAGCCTATTAACAAAAATTGCATCATTTTACAGTTAAAAGGCACTGTGATTAAAAATAGCAGTCTTAATGGGTTTCACCGGGGACATTATTGTCCTTAAGGTCCTGAGAGGAACTATTTTGTGTACTGAGTGCAAAATAGATTTATTAAAGGAAATGGGGGTGAAATAGTACAATTCCAATAAAAATGCACACCTGTGCCAAAATTTATGCAGCTGGCAATAACACAGGCAAAATGATCAAAAAAACAAAACTGAAAAGGACAAAAAATGTCCAAAAGATCGCACAAGGGTTAAAGTCAAGTTCTCACAATTAACAAACCATTAACTATGACTTTGGCCTAAATAAACTCCTAATTTGCTGCTTATGAATAGTTGGTAAGGTAGTTGTAAAGTTTATGTATTGGGTAGGATCCGGGGTGTAGAATATGGTCCTGCAGAATAAGTACTAATAAACAGCCAATATGTTATTAATAAGCATGCTAGAAATAAATCAGCAGCAAAAATCCATTTTACCCATATTGTGTCACTTTTCTCATCGCAGTTTTCACAGTACATCTGGTCGTCCCCAACTAATTCTGTAGATGCAAAATATGATCGAACCCCATCTTCCTGAAATCAGAAGAGAAAGGTTTATGATGACCTGCACACAAGCCTCTTTGTAGACATAATTATGCAAGACTGATTCCGCAATTTTCCACAAAATTGCAGGTAATTGCAGCTTTTTTCACACAATTCTGACTTTAGTTTTCTCTGAATTCTGAATTCATGTCTGGCAATTCTGAGAAATTGTAAACAAAACAAACAAAAAGGCTCTTTTTTCACTCAGAGTTTAACTTTATAACTTGCAGTTCTGAGAAAAGAAGTCAGAATTGTGAGATAAATGTCACAATGACCTTGTTTGATTCTTTTATTCAGTGGCATAAACAGGCTTCCGTTCATAATAATCATGAATACAGAAGGTCAGTGAATTTCCCTCACTAGTCTGTACGGTCCATCTCTGGTGTTCAGAGCGATCTGTAGGGACTTGAAGGAGCTGTCATCATGGGACTTGTGATTTCCTGAACATATTCTGTTGTTCCTCATAGTTCCACTAAAGACCTGTTTCAGTTAAAAGAGTCACACACGGCACAGGACCATCTTTACTGATTAACAAGCAAACGTTCTGTTATTTTTCAGCGTCGTTGAAGGAAAAGGAAAAGAAATAGACTACCTCAGCCAAATTAGGGCCTACTTTCTCTAGGATATCTAGGAAGTATTCCACAGCATCCTGCTGCTCGTATGCTGAAATTAACCAGAAAATACAACACACCTCATACACACAAACAGAGCGCAGTTACAAGAAAAGATGCCAGTCGTAAACATACTTCTCTGTATACCAAGAGCCTGGATTACTCCTTTGGCTGAGACGCTCTGATCGCCCCTGTCCTGTCTGCTGAGCTCTCTGAATAGTTCCTTTAATGCTGACTCTAATTTCTCACTTGTGTCACTGGGAGATCTAAAAAATGAAACAAGTGCTTTTCATTTCAGTACGAGCCACTAACAATTGAGACAAATTAAAAACCATGAAGACCAAACCAACAGCAGCACTCTCTCTCTGAAGGCTTCGGTCATGAAGAGCACCTGCAAGGTTGCATTCAGATAGCAGGTCGCACCTTGATTGAGCAAACCTCTGTATGAAGCTAAGGAGAGGAAGCAGATGCTTAAAACAATTTGAACAAAAACAACATTAAGAGCAGCGGTTATCATATTTCGAAAATACCTTTTTTACATCTCTCTGATGTTTTGAGAAAGTATCTCAACTCGCAAGGATCTTGGTTTGTTTGCTGTGCTGTTATTCCTTCATTCAGAGCGTGAGAGACCAATGGATCGTTTATTTTCATATTTTCAATGGCCTTCTCCATCTGATTTACTGCACCTGCACAGAGACAGCCATTCAGGTTGCATCCAGTTCAAACTTGACCTATCAGTGCCACATTTAGATTAAATTATGATCAAACCGAATCTAATATGTATACACATTTTCATAAAAAAAGCAACTTTAGGTACTATTAAAACTGATTATCCTGTGAAAGTGTGTAATTTAGTAATTGCAATACAACCACTAATCATACACAGAGAGATCATGCAATGTCTTTTCCAGAACAATTACAGTATTTTATTTTTCTCATGCAGAACATCTAAAAAAAAAAAAAAACCCAGTTTCATTGATGTTGTGAAGTGTGCCGCTGATGTGAGACGGGTTTACCTGAAGCCTGCAGAGCGGTGGAGCCGGCGCTGGGCGTTTGGGATAAAGCCTCGCTGAAGGCAACACTGGGGAAATCACTACAGAACACACAATTACATCTAGCCTATATATAATGTCTAAGAAGATGAATAACTGCATCAGAAAGGCCTTACCTTCGCCTGGAGAGTGGCCGTGAGAAACGTCTTTTCGGTGTTTTTACAGCAGAGCCCAGGGGGAGAGATCTTCAAATATTTGAAGGATATATGTTGTAAGATTCTACTGCATTTACCATCAGTAAAGAATCAGCATAGCAGTGGTCTCTAGTCATGTTTTAGATGTGTGAATTATATAAGAAATAGACTTACTTGCTTAGCACAGCTGTATCTTTTTTGGTCTTCATTTCTTCTACAGAGAGAAATTCACAAAGGATTCATTCTTGCACTGTTTTATCTAGATTCTGTTAGTAGCCTATAGACCTATACAGTATCATCTAGATTGCATGACAGCATAGAACAAATGTGACCCTGGAGCACAAAACCAGTCTTAAGTTGCTGGGGTATATTTGTAGCAATAGCCAAAAATACATTGTATGGGTCAAAAATTATATGCCAAAAAAAAAAAATCATTAGGATATTAAGTAAAGATCATGTTCCATGAAGATATTTAGTAAATTTTCTACCATAAATATATCAAAACTTCATTTTTGATTAGTAATATGCATTGCTAAGAACTTCATTTGAACAACTTTAAAGGTGATTTTCTCAATATTTAGATTTTTTTGCACCCTCAGATTCCAGATTTTCAAATATTGTCCTATCCTAACAAACCATACATCAATGGAAAGCTTATGATGATGCATAAATCTCAATTTCGAAAAAATTGACACTTAAGACTGGTTTTGTGGTCCAGGGTCACACATGGTGTTCAGCAGAGGCTGGTTTTTAGTCCAACCCGCTTTTACACATTTCTACCCTCATCCCCCTCACGTCACTTTCACTGACACTTTCCATATCCACATAACTATTTACATCATTCCTACACGCTGGAGATACACATTATATGTTTTTCTAATTCAATTTCCATATAAATCTAACTTGTGAGGTCCCAGAGAGCATGCATACGTCTGCAAGACGTCTGTTAAAGATCTCTTGATCTGGAAAGCATCTGCTGTGTACAAACATCTGTAAGATGTCAGTTTTACATACATTCTAAACCATAAACATCTTAGAGACGTCTAATAGACGTCTATTTGACATCTGATAGGAGACGTCCTGTAGAGGTATTGCAGATGAGCAAACACTCTAAAAAAATACGTCTTGCAGATGTAAATGTGTTTTTTCCCCCTGAATATAAGGACTGTGATGGAAAAGGCTGCCGAGTGCAGGGATGAAAATTGGCGAGTTTACAAAACAGTTAAGGTCAGTGAAAATGCGTATAAATAGTACGCTGAATACAAACTGAAAAACGTAGCCTACTACTGAAACGCAGAAATTGACTTTGGTATGCAGATATGTTTGACGTGCATATGATGCGCATCTACCCCACAACCCTAATCCTACCCATTGCGTGTCATGTGCACGCCAAAGTCATTTTCTGCGTATAAATAGTACGCCAAATCAAAACATAGAGATCGGTTTGTCTATAAAGATAAAAGTATCAATATGATTTTTACGTAACGTGAACAACGCATCGAGAACAACGATAAAAGAACCCAGCACGGGAATAAACAACGATAAAAAAATAAAATAAAAATAAAGATTAGCCTAATGCATTTCAATAAGGTTTCGTCACTATGTAAGGTTGAAACGTTTCATCAATAACCAATCTGAACATGAAACTCACCATCACCAGTAGATCCTCAATGTGCAAATCGAAACTACAGTTGGATTTGCAACTTAGAAATACAATAGTTTCAGTTATGGATACAGGTACCACCCCTAGTGTTTAAAGTATGTGCTGAATTCCTCCCTCGCATGACATGTCATCAATCCAGAATAGATAAACGAAAGCAAAAGTGCAGCTGTAAGCGATATCAAAACATGAATTTAGCTTTCACTTCTTACATCAAGAAGAAAAACTGCCCTCAGTAGAAGACGGGTACGTTCTTTAACTGCTTAGTTTGCTGATCGAGAATAAACACCCATAATATTAAAAAAAAAAAAAAACACCGTTTAGTATGTTTCCCAAAAAGCGATATGTCTCAGCCTCAAACAGAAGTACGCACCTTATTATTAAACCCCGTGCTTTTCTGGCGTGGTTCGTCTCATCAGGACTTCGCTCAGAACTGAAAGTGTAAATCAAAGCACACCCTTAAGACCATCTCAACCTACATCCAACGCTGTTTTATTCGGGAGCAATGCCCAATCAGCCGGCAGACGGCTCGTTTTGCCTATATATAAGTGGAGCTTATATGGAAACCAGAAATGTGTCTCCCAGCACGAAAACACAAACATGAAAAATACTTTCTTTTTTATTGAGGCACTTGAAGTAAACACGACTAGTAACATAATTAATTATGGCGTTGGAAAGCGGGGTTTAGTAACTTCCCTGCTAAAAAAAACAATAGACACTATCACAGAATTTGTAGCTAATGGTTTTACTGGTTTTAATGGAAACTGTAATGGACCCTGTGGGTCTCTACTGGCGATTGGTCACCTTCTATTGATGTCTTAAAACCAATAAATCCTAATGGAATATGTCCCAAAACACTCCACAGAAAACCATTTTTTAAATGGTTTTAATGGTTAAAAGTTGATGGTTTGTAATGGTATTTGTAGTAGAAACCATTAGAACTTTTGTGATGGTTTCTATTGTTTTTTTCAGTAGGGTTGTTTCACGCCTCCCTTAAGAAAATTAACCATTATTTTATTGTAGTAAAAATGCAGTAACCATGTATTTTTAGTTTTTGGCTTATTACCATTTGTATAACCAGTTTTACTACAAATAACATGGTTAAATCATGGTTAGTGTAGCAAAACCATGGTTAGTTATAGTAACCATGATTTTTATTATTTTTTTATTTTTTGTAGTAAAACCATGGTTAATTTTGTGAAGGGAGGTTACCCTGGGCACTGCAGATTTGGGATGTGTCCCTTAATTAGCACAACTTCAGTTTATTATATCAGTGACATGGCTGTGACAGAAACACTGTGCTGAGAAACATTAGATTTTTTCCCCAAAAAAACATTTATTTAATATCATATATATACAGAAAGGTGAAAACTGCACAAAATCGATTCGGAAAAATACATTTTCATTGCATAGCTCACCCGAGTTAACATTTTCTCATCTACTTAATTCATTACAAGGTATTTAGCTCATTTTATCATGCTTTTTAAGTGACAACAGAATCGATAATCAACACTGTTTCCTTGTTCAAGATATGTTCAAATCCAGATTTATACCTGGCTGTTGATAGGCATACATGGTTACATGAAAGAAACGGCTTCCAGCAGTTCGGGCTGTTATAATGGTTTCTTCAATCTCAGAGGGAAAGTATAAAGTCTATATCTGTAGATTGTTGAAGATATGTGAAGGATGAACTTGTCTCTCCTTTGAGCCTGAAGACTTCTGGTTTATCTTCCACCTGGTAAACGAATTATGATGCAGATAGTGGATTTATCCTTGATCCCATGGTCAGAGAGCTTGTCGGTGTCATTTAGTTGTTTACTGGTGTAGAGTAATCGTAATGCAGACAGGTCTGTGAGAATTAAATGAAACATTTAGTTGTGGCAACAAATACACTTCAGCTGAAGCACAGAAGAGTTATGTACAGACATAATGTATTGCTTTTTTTAGTGTTCACAGTACCTGATGCCTCCTGTGGCAGTTTCTCAGCAAGCTTTTGTTTTAATTCCACCACCGTCGTGTTATTGAATTCTTCCTCCGAATTGGCGACGTCTATGGTTTTCTTCTCGCCTTGCATTCCGACCACAAACACTTGATAGATTCTCCCCATATCTCACCGGAGCAAAATACACACAGACTGAAGAGTTAAGCGTATGTCACCCTTTCTCTTTTTGACTGCATGTGAACTAAACAAGTTTCGAAGGAGTGCACTGTATCGTCAAAGTGAAAGACATACCGTACACGTGAAAACAGCACACCCAAAATAACCTCAAACATTCAAAGAGCCCTTGAAGGTTTATCAGAAAGAGAGTGATTTCTCTGAAGTGCTCGAGTAAAAGAAAGCAAAAGGACAACTCGTTATATCGAAGAATAAACGATTCTTCATACCGTTATGTATTTCCCTACTATTTTTATATTTGTTTTACTTAAACTTTCGTCTTTAATTGAGAAAAAATATTTTTCTTTAAAGGTTTCACATTTCATTGTTTAGCAAAACATCCGCATGTCTGGGTGATGGTTTCACTTTCTTTTTTTCTAAACTGAAAGTGAACGCATTATTGGTTCACTTCACAGGTAGATATTGGTCCACTTTCCAACTTTCTCATTCATGCTTGTAGTTGCTCTAGACGAACTGAACAAGGAGCCTTCATCAGGATGCAGGACAACCAAAGCAGCGGACAGTACGACGTTAACGATGCCACGCTGAAATTTGTCAGACGGAGAGATGACATAAGTAAGTACCCCCCCCCCCCCCCCCAACATTTCTGTATTAGGGAGTTATAATGGGTGAATAATCTCTCAGATTAAAACAAGAAACTAAGTGAGTTATTAAAATGAGACACTTTAGGATTTACACCCAACTTTGTGCTTTAGTGTTTTAAGTGTTGTGACTCTCAGCTTTAGATGATGACCCCAACATCCTGAGAGCAGAGATGTCTTGTGGCCATGCGGTGTCCCCAGAATCACTGACTGCCTGGTGTCGCAGTCTGCTGGACCAGGTGGGTCACAAATTCTCCATGGAGCTAAGTGTAAATGCAAATAAATAAATAAAAAGGTAGGCTAATTATCATTATTCTCCTATTTGCTGGTCTGTACAAACATGTTAGATGGTTAAATCTGAAAGCAAACTTTATGTATTTTAAAGGGGTCATGAAATGAGAAACCAAAATTCTCTTGATCTTTTGACATATAAGAGGTCACTGTACTATAAAAACATCCTGTAAGTTTCAAAACTTCTTAGTATAAAAACAGCTTATATTGAAGGCAGTCTGCCAAAACGACAGCTTGTGGAATGAGCCACTCTATGATGTAATAGAGCGGGTAAACCCCGCCTCCGCAGAAGATGATCAATATTTGCTTCTAAATCACTGCCTGTTTAAGCCTGACACATCACTATTTGTTTAGCCCCGCCCATCATCTCTACGTCACTACCTGTTTAGCCCCACCTACCAATTCTACATAGCTTCCTGTTTAGCCCCACCCACTGTCTCTACATCACTGCTTGTTTAGCCCCACCCACCGATTCTACATAGCTTCCTGTTTAGCCCCGCCCACCGTCTCTACATCACTACCTGTTTAGCCCCACCTACCGATTCTACATAGCTTCCTGTTTAGCCCCGCCCATCGTCTCTACATCACTACCTGTTTAGCCCCACCTACCGATTCTACATAGCTTCCTGTTTAGCCCCGCCCACCGATTCTACATCACTGCCTGTTTAGCCCCACCCACCGATTCTACATAGCTTCCTGTTTAGCCCCGCCTACCGAATCAACATCACTGCCTGTTTAGCCCCACCCACCGATTCTACATAATTTCCTGATTAGCCCCGCCCACCGTCTCTACATCACTACCTGTTTAGCCCCACCTACCGATTCTACATAGCTTCCTGTTTAGCCCCGCCCACTGTCTCTACATCACTGCTTGTTTAGCCCCACCCACCGATTCTACATAGCTTCCTGTTTAGCCCCGCCCACCGTCTCTACATCACTACCTGTTTAGCCCCACCTACCGATTCTACATAGCTTCCTGTTTAGCCCCGCCCATCATCTCGCCACATCACTGCCTGTTTAGCACTCCCACCTACCGATTCTACATAGCTTCCTGTTTAGCCCCGCCCACCGATTCTACATCACTGCCTGTTTAGCCCCACCCACCGATTCTACATAGCTTCCTGTTTAGCCCCGCCTACCGAATCAACATCACTGCCTGTTTAGCCCCACCCACCGATTCTACATAATTTCCTGTTTAGTCCCGCCCACCGATTCTACATAGCTTCCTGTTTAGCCCCGCCCACCGATTCTACATCACTGCCTGTTTAGCCCCACCCACCGATTCTACATAGCTTCCTGTTTAGCCCCGCCTACCGAATCAACATCACTGCCTGTTTAGCCCCACCCACCGATTCTACATAATTTCCTGATTAGCCCCGCCCACCGTCTCTACATCACTACCTGTTTAGCCCCACCTACCGATTCTACATAGCTTCCTGTTTAGCCCCGCCCACTGTCTCTACATCACTGCTTGTTTAGCCCCACCCACCGATTCTACATAGCTTCCTGTTTAGCCCCGCCCACCGTCTCTACATCACTACCTGTTTAGCCCCACCTACCGATTCTACATAGCTTCCTGTTTAGCCCCGCCCATCATCTCTACATCACTGCCTGTTTAGCCCCACCTACCGATTCTACATAGCTTCCTGTTTAGCCCCGCCCACCGATTCTACATCACTGCCTGTTTAGCCCCACCCACCGATTCTACATAGCTTCCTGTTTAGCCCCGCCTACCGAATCAACATCACTGCCTGTTTAGCCCCACCCACCGATTCTACATAATTTCCTGTTTAGTCCCGCCCACCGATTCTACATAGCTTCCTGATTAGCCCCGCCCACCGTCTCTACATCACTGCCTGTTTAGCCCCACCGATTCTACATCACTACCTGTTTAGCCCCACCTACCGATTCTACATCACTTCCTGTTTAGCTCCACCCACCGATTTGCGCATGTAGTGTAAATAACAAGAGATGTGAATGCAGGTCTACACAGAAACCCAACAATAAATATGCTCCGAAGACAACAAGACTGATCCCAACATTAGGAAAGAGTGAATGAACTTTATTTTTAATGAAGATCCAGACTGCACCAGTAAGAACTCGGTCCTTTGTTCACTTCATTTTACCGCGGATTCATTTGCAAACAAAGTACAATTCAACGCGGGACTTTCAGAAAGATTGAAACTAAAAGACGATGCTAAAATACTTAATTTTTGCTCATACAGATAAGAGTAATGCATCTTTCGAATCTGTAAAGACTCTTTGTGTATTTGTGTGTATTCACAATAACAACAAAACAGTGTGCTTTTGTAAAATAATGAAAGCAAACATGATGCGCTTTCTGCCGTCGGTCTCTGTGAACTTGAGCGCGAAACATGCATATAGGCACATCACTAATGCGGAGATGACGAGTCAGTGTCTCAACTTCATCTCTTAAACTGAGAACAAAGAAAGCACTGGTTTATCAATAAATTATTAAAATGTTAATGCAGCCTCCTGACTGTTTGTCCCTGACACATTCATAATCATTACTTCTGCCGGTGCGCTGTGGCAAGATTTATGTGTGTGCTTGAGCGCTTATTAGGTTGTGTAGGAAAGTAAAGGCTCATTATAATGATTTAAATGGTTTATTAATAAACGTGCGATTAGTCAACTAATGCTTAAAATGAACGACTACTAGTTGACCAGAAAAATCCTTAACTGAGGCCAGCCCTAGTTATTACAGATCGTTTGATATGCATCGAGTTATTTATGTGTTTTTGACCTAAATCACAGCAGCGTCCACCTGTGAGGAATGTAAGCTGTCAATCACACACAACTATTAGCCAATCACAGCAGTGGGCGTTTACTTCTGAGTCTACAAGCCGCCACACCTATTCAAACAAAGCGTTCTGATGAGGGGGGTTAAAACAGGACAGTAAATAGCCTATTACTTCTAAATTATGATGCTTTTTGATGTAAAAATCTTGATAACATTATACTGTAAGTGGACCTCAGAGAACAGTACAAAATAAAAAAACAAAAGCAGTTCATGACCCCTTTAAAGGAACACTCCACTTTATTTTGGAAATAGGCTCATTTTACACTTAAACAGCTGAGTTTTACCGTTTTTGAATCCATTCAGCCGTTCTCCGGGTCTGGCGGTAGCACTTTTAGCTTAGCTTAGCATAGATCATTGAATCTGATTAGACCGTTAGCATCGCGCTCAAAAATGAACAAAGAGTGTCGATAATTTTCCTATTTAAAGCTTGACTCTTCTGTAGTTACATCGTGTACTAAGACCGACGGAAAATGAAAAGTTGTGATTTTCTAGGCCGATACAGCTAGGAACTATATTCTCATTCTGGCGTAATAATCAAGGAACCATGAGTGCAGCAGGCGCAGTGATATTACGCAGCGCCTGAAAGTAGTCCCCAGCTATATCATAACTAGTTACCTAGCTGGGGACTACTTTCAGGCGCTGCATAATACCATTATAATATCAAAAGTGCACCGCCAGACCCGGAGATCAGCTGAATGGATTCGAAAACGGTAAAACTCAACTGTTTAACTCTAGGGGAGTTGGAAAATGAGCCTATTTCCAAAAAAAGTGGAGTGTTTCTTTAATGCAGCTGTGTGCTGCCCTGACAAATTCAGTCAACAACAACAACAAAAATGTCATCCAATTTTTATTTTTCAGTCTAGATAAAAAAAAGAATCAGTCTTTCACACGAATGTGCTGGTAGGTGTACACATTTTGTTTTTATTCTGTTCTGTCTAACAGGGCCAGTATAAATTTCACTGTCCAGCTATCACACACGGGACAGTGAAGTGTAACGCAGAGTGGCCGTATTTGGAGGTCAGGAAACTGGCAGTGCTCAGTGATTCAGAGCAGGCTCATTTCGAGGAGAATATGGCTTTTATGGCAGCGTCTGAGTACTGCGAGTTCAAATCAGTGAGTAGAAATAACATTTCAGTGAATACATCTCTGAATTCATTGACAGTTAATGACCTTTCTCTGGTATGTGTCTCTGTAAGTGTCCAAGCTGCGGGTCCTACGTTGAGCGAGAAGACCTGACCAACCTCTGTGTGAGATGCACCATCTGCACATCTGTCAAGAAGAAGAGCTATCAGTTCTGCTGGCAGTGCATGAGAGAATGGAAAGGAGCAGCTGCTCACGCTCTCCGCTGTAGTTACGAAGACTGCGTCAACCCAGATGTTGACAAGCTAGCAAAGTGTACAAAAATGAAGCTGTCTTATGTGAACAACGTAGAGTGTCCTGCCATCCGAGCCTGCCCCACCTGCGGACTCCTTCTGGAGCACAACGGCTTCGCTTGTAAGAACCTCATGTGTAAGCGCTGCAAGGTGGAGTTTTGCTTTCTGTGCCTAAAGCTGAAGCGTGTTTGCAATCCGGTCCATGGACCTTACACTGTCTGCTCAGTGGCACCACGCCAGACTGAGATCCCAGTTTGGAAGAGATAATCTTAGAGATAGGATTGATTAACTTGAAGGAGATATGACTTCCGTTGTAAACACACGGGTAATTGTAAATACAGCTCCTTAAGTTGCTATAAAAATATTTTTAAATGTGAATACTCATGAAGCACCATTGTCAAATAGGCTATTTCAACAGCAATGTAATTAATGCAGTGTGTACCATTAATAATAGTCCATTTGGAATGTATCTGTGATAGACATTTTTTCTGATGCTTTCAAGGTTCGAGGGATTGAATATACATGAAAATGATTGCATTTTAATGAACTGCCGACTAATGTTGTGTTGATCAAACAATACGAAATAAACTGCCAAGCTTACATTCTGCATTGATCAGAAGAAGGTTTCAAAACAGTAACAATTTATTACTTAATTTTATTTACATTTTATTGAAAATGGTATTTATATAAATGGCTGTTTTATTAGATTTTATTTATTTAATTAAAATGTATTAAAATTTCAGCTTCAGGACGCTGCCCGGTGACAGACAGGCTTTATTTTATTATGATATCTAGAGAACAGGGTGCTCATATT
Organism: Tor tambroides; assembly: GCA_021397915.2. Lineage (NCBI taxonomy): Eukaryota > Metazoa > Chordata > Actinopteri > Cypriniformes > Cyprinidae > Tor > Tor tambroides. Next base: position 68,063 of record JAFVLL020037560.1, on the reverse strand, counting down.
AATATTTTAATCATCATAATGTAATATTATTTGGTCTCCATGAGCCAAAAGCTCTTATGTGTCCAAAAAAAAAAAAGTAACAATGTTTATAATAAATTATTTTATTATTAAAATTACTAATAAATATTTTAAACAGTTATGTTAAAAATAAATAATTATTAAAAAACAATCAATAACAATCATGTTTATAATAAATTACTAAAATATAAAAAATATTAATAAATATTGTAGTGGCAATTTTTATATAATCTACATTTAAAAAAATTGTTATAATTATTTTAAAAATACATTTGACATTATTTAAATTATTAATATACTATTTATAATACGTTTTCATTATTAGAAATGATTAATGATATTTTTAAACAATAACATTCATAATAAATGATTAATAAATCAGTTTAACAATGTTTTAACATTTAAAAAGATTATTTAATTATTAAAACTATAAACAATTTTAACAACAGTTTTAACAATAATGTTTATAATACAATTATTACAAATACTAATAGATATTTTAAGGGCAATTTTTCCAATTATCAATGAAATGTTTAATAATGAATCATTTTATAATAAATCATTTCATAATTCAAATATTAATGAATAATTTTATCTACATTTTTATAGTAAATCATTTAACTATTAAAATGTTATTAATACATACTTTTCACAATTATTGTTTGATGATTAAATATTAATCAAATTTAATTTAATGAGAGTAAAATTGCTGCACAATTGTCCTTTCAACTTAAATTTAGTCCTTTTTATATTTTTACATGGACATTTGCAGCATGTTTATACATATATTACTGTTTAATGTCATCTCCATTTATTTTTGGTTCTTTATATAAAAGTAATATATGCTGGTTCCTTTTGAGTTATTGTTGCCTAGCAACGCTACTTTTGAAAACAAACCGGCTTAGAACTAGTTGGAGCTGGTTAACTGTCTCAAACTGGTCTGGTCTGGTTTGAGATGGTTTTGGGCTCTTGTCAGCTGGTCGTAAAGGTCCAGGTGAAAACCACCCTAAGTAAAGACTAGTAAACCAAAGGCCAGTTGCATAAACCGCTTAGACTAGTCTTAAAACTTAGTCGCCTAATTTATTTCTGCAAAACTGGTCATAAATCAGTCACATTAAAATGTAGATTGGTCTAATTTAAATCTGAAAATTATGGCTGATTACCACTTGATTAACTGTTAGTTAGTCAAACTAGTTCTTAAGACAAAGTCTTAACATGGTGACTAAGGCAGCTGGCCACAAGTGTTTTTTTCAGCTGGACTAGTTTCACTAAGCATACTTCAGACCACAAGTACACTAAAGAGTGGCTGTTGCTAAGAGCTCAAAAGACCTAGACAACCAGGGTTTTGAGTGTTTAAACTAGTTTTTCCACTAGTAGCTTTGCTAGTAGCTTTAAAATGTAGTTGTTTGTATGTTTTAAGTGTTGATGATTGTTACTACTACTGCAAATCGTTCGTGAGACACTGCGCGGAGGTGAGACGCTAATACTCCATGTTAGACGTTCTGCTAGCTGTGCAACTCTATGGCAGTTGACTAGTACTCTAGTGAGAGTTAGTTGACATGTAGTTGCAGAGTTAAGGTCCTTGCACACCATGAACGATAACTATAAAGATAACGACATTAGCGTCCTCACCGGCGAACGATATCGTCTGTTTATTCGAAGCGCACGCTCAGCTGCCGCTTTTGGATGGATTCTGATTGGGTGTCAATGTTTTTATCGCTCATCAAAAAAATCATTCTGGGGTGCGTTTCCCAAACGGTCGCAAGTTCTGTCATTACCAATAGAGTTCAATAGAACTTACGACATAGTTAGCTAACGATGCTTTTGGGAAACGCACCCCTGAAGGTGATTCCAACAGTATCGTTTCTCTGTGTCTTTATCGTTATAGTTATGCTATTCATTATGCCTCAGTTAGCTAGATATAGATTGACCCCCGGTTTCACAGACAAGGCTTAAGCCTAGTCCTGGAGCTGTTTCAACTGAAATAAACTTGCACATATATCAGTGCCTTCGTTGTGTCTCAAGATGCACACCAGTAATGTTTTTTTCTAAACGTGTTTATAAAAGTTAATTGAACTGTGGCCTAATCCTGGCTTAGTCTAAGCCCTGTCTGTGAACCGGGCCTAAGAGTTGTTGTTTTATATACAGATGCTCCCTGCTGTGTTTAATATTTATTATAAAAAAGCATGACTGGTATAATAAAAGTACAACTTTGATTAATATTAATGTTGCTAAAATAACATTGTTTTGTAAATGCATCGTCTGCTGGTTTATTTAGCTACTTCAGCACACCACATTAAGTATGCCCTTAATACTGTAAGACTTTGAATGTTAAAGTGAAATTAACACCTGACCACTGTAGTAAGTTTGCAACTGTTACAATTATAAATCACAGAAGGGTAAAAACATGTAAGCAGCACAGCTACAACAAACAAAACTGACGATGTTCAATGTTGACAATAACCAGTCAAATTGGTGGCACCGAGGGCCCCCCTAATAAAATTCTGCTTAGGGCCCCATAAGGGCTTGGGCCCGCCCTGCTTGCATGCAAAGGTTAGACAGGCGTATTTTCACACATATGCTGTATTTTAGGCCAGAATCTGATTTTTATGCAAGTATGCAAGTTCTTTGCTAATGCATCTCAAGTTTGCATGCCATGGTTAGATGGATGCGTTTCTAACACATATTCTGCATTTTAGGCCAGAATTTTTTTTATGCAAGTATGCAAATTCTTAACTGACGCATTTTATTTCCACACAACCTGCGTTTTACATCAGAAGTTTAGTTTTTATGCAAGTATGCACATTTTAATGCATTTTCACAGAAGTATGCAAATTCTTTGCTAGTGCATCAGTCACAGCATGCCACAGTAAGACCGGTGCATTTCACATGCATTTCAGGTGAAAAACACGCTTTTTATGCAAGTATGCAAATTCTTTGCTATGCATTGCAAGCTTGCATGCAAAGGTTAGTCAGGCACATTTTCACATGCACATCCTATTTTAAGCCAGATTTTTTTTTCTTTTTTATGCAAGTGTGCAGATTCTTAACTGACAGATTTTATTTACACACAACCTGCTTTTTACACCAGAAATGTACTTTTTCTGCAATTATGCCAATTCTTTGCTAATGCATCGCAAGCTTGTGTGCCACAGTTAGATTGGTGCGTTTTCACATAAATTTCCTGCATTTTAGGCAAAAAATATGCTATTTATGCACGTATGCAAATTCTTTGCTAATGCATCTCAAGCTTGCATGCCACGTGCATTCACATGCATATCCTGCATTTTAGGCCAGAAATCTTCTTTTTATACAAGTATGCAAATTCTTAACTGAGACATTTTATTTACACACAACCTGCTTTTTTACAGCAGAAATGTGTTTTTTACGCATGTATGCACATTCTTAGCTGAGCTTGCGTGCCACAGTTAGACTGACACATTTTTTTTTACATGCGTATCTTGCATTTTAGGCCAGAAATGTACTTTTTATGCAAGGATGCAAATTCTTAGCCAATGCATTGCAAGCTTGCTTTCCCATTACATAAAGTGTAAAGTGTATAGTTAGTTACGCCCAAAATATACTTTTTGCAGAGTATACCCGAGCCTGCATAGTACATTGCTGCATTACCGTGACCTCGAGACTCAAAGAACCAATGGTTTTCCTCAGATGAATGTTCATATCTATTTAAACAGCAATGCATGTTTTGCTAACTTTACCTTTCTGAGTAGGATTCTTTCAGATTGTTTCAGTGCTGCTTCACTATAATAAACAAACATCTGCATTGTCAATGTTGCAAAAAACATCGACTCTGAAGCAAATTCAGCCACGATTCAATTCAAGACGATAGTAACATTAACAGTAACGATCAGTCGGCATCACTGATATATTAATTGGTTTTTATACATTCTTTCTCTCTTCCTCCCTTAGCGTCTCCTGTAGAAAACCAGAAGAATCACGAATCCCCGCTGTCACGTCTCGCCCTCAAAAACATCTGTCGAAGATCACAAGCAGAGACGGAAATCATTAGGATATTAAGATCATGTTCCATGAAGATATTTTGTAAATTTCCTACCGTAAATATATCAAAACTTCATTTTTGATTAGTAATATGCATTGCTAAGAACTTCATTTGAACAACTTTAAAGGAGATTTTCTCAATATTTAGATTTTTTTGCACCCTCAGATTCCAGATTTTCTATATTGTCCTATCCTAACAAACCATACACCAATGGAAAGATTATTTATTTCACAAAATTGACCCTTATGACTGGTTTTGTGCTCCGGGGTCACATTCATGTCTGCATACTGCATTCAGTTGTTATTTGTAAAGAGCGTCATGCAGTGTGCGAGTCGTTCACGTTTCTCTCTCAGAAGGAAGCGTCTGAGTCGATGAAAGGCGAAACGCTCGCTGCATCCCGTTGCCCTGCAGACGCAGGTAACCCCTCACCTGAGTCAGTCCTCACGGATCTCTGTGTTTGACCTGTCTGTGTTTCAGCCGCAGCCGCAGCGTTTCTTCTCCATCTCCTGGACGCACAATGTCCCACAGACACCAGCAGAGGGAGGAAGAAGCCATATTCATCTCACAGGAGATGATGTCACCGTGTGGGGGAGGGGCCAGAACGGACCAATCAGACGGCGTCTGTGAATCCTCTTAAACTGCCTTGAAAAATGTGTTTTGTATTGTGTATTAGAGCTGCACGATTAATCGTTAAAAGATCGCGATCTCGAATCGCCCGTGTCTCTTGAACCTTTCACAAAGTCTTACCGGAACATTCAAATCTGCGTTTGCGTTTGTTCTGAAACAGAGAGCAAACTTTTAACGTTACCATGTTTGGGTAAGAAACAGCTTCACAAACGGTCTTTTCAACTACGCACAGTATTATTTCTGTCTTACCGTCATTCATATTATCACAGAAATACTGGGTACTGGGTACTGGGTTTATAGTTCAGATATAAACACTGATGTCTATGGTAGCGATCAAAATAGAGCAAATCTCCTTTTGAAAGTGCATTAAATAACTTGTGTCGATTGCATTGTTTCGCCAGTAGGTGCGACAAGTGACTGTTAAAAAATGTGTTTGTCACTGAATCATTCATTCAAGAGATTCGTTCAAAAACGCTGATTCATCCAGTAATGAAACAAGTGAAGTATTTATGAGTGAGTCGTTGAATCAGTCATTCAACCCACTTTTTCGTCATTTTAATATTAAAAATTGGTGTATTAAATATATTATATTTTAAATACATATATGTGACCCTGGAGCACAAAACCAGTCATAAGTGTCAGTTTGGTGAAATTGAGATTTATGCATCATCTGAAAGCTGAATAAATAATCTTACGATTGATGTATGGTTTGTTAGGATAGGACAATATTTGAAAATCTGGAATCTGAGGGTGCAAAAAAATCTAAATATTGAGAAAATCTCCTTTAAAGTTGTTCAAATGAAGTTCTTAGCAATGCATATTACTAGTCAAAAATTAAGTTTTGATATATTTATGGTAGGAAATTTACTAAATATCTTCATGGAACATGATCTTAATATCCTAATGATTTTTGGCATAAAAGAAAAATGGATAATTTTGAGCCATACAATGTATTGTTGGCTATTGCTACAAATATACCTGTGCTACTGAAGACTGCTTTTGTGCTCCAGGCTCACATATATTAAAATCCTTAATAATTCGTTCAAATTAATTAAACTCTTTTAAATAGACTGCAGCAATTAATATTTCATCACACATTATTTTGTTTAGTTCAGAATCGTGGGAGAATTGTGATCTTTATTTGAGACCAAAAGAAAATGTGATTCTCCATTTACGAGAAATCTAGAGTCTCCTAAGCAGAGTTTAAATAAAGGGGAGCATTTTAATACCAACGTCTGCATGACTCTATTCATGACTCTTGCATTCAAAGAAGTTTGTTTGGACCCTTGATATTAAGCCCTGTGGGATCATGGTGGGCTCACTAATGAATTAGGCTGCTAACTAGTGAGGGTTTAATTAGCCTGTTGGGAGATTTCAGTCCCTGGAGAATCCTAATGCATGTGTATCTCTGGTGGAATCTCACCAGATCCTCATGGTATCTTCTCCTTCACCGGCAGCACCGGGATGGAGCCGATGTGGTTTCGGGTTGATATATATGTGGTAATGAGGGTTTGAGGTCATTGATACGTCACTGAGAGAAGCTCATAAATGCTGAGAGGTCCTGAAGCGCTTCGAACACTCGATTGTCCAGTGATCGGGAGACTCATGGCCGCTCAAGGAAAGCCCATGAGCGCCTCTCAGCGCATGGCGTCGTCTCCGCTCTACATCGCCGTGTACCTCATTCTGGTGCTGCTGGGGAACGTGGGAAACACCACAGTCATCGCGGTGGTCGGGGAAAGCCTTCTGCACGAGACGGGAGCCGTCCGAAGCTCTGACGTGATTCTGGTCAACATGGCTTTCTCCAACCTGATGGTGTCTCTGGCCAGAAACTCTCTTCTGGTGATCTCTGACATGGGAATGGAGGTACGGAGGAATGACTGTGGTGTGATGGATGATTGGGCCTGACCGAAACTTGATGTGGTTTTTTCCAATGATCAAGACAAAAACGCTGAAACAACATGTTAAATGGGTGTAAAACGGTTAACAAAATACATATAAATCAATGTTAAAATTTAACTCTCCCATTTTGAAAAGTTGGAGGTTGAACCATGGTTCAGTATCAGCGTTAATTTGATTTCCAAATTCAAAATAAAATTCAGCCATGATGTTGAATTATGGATCAGCATCGCAGGTTTTCCAGAAAGAAAAACCATGCATTAAGAGCCGGGGGGTGAAAACTTTTTGAATTTGAAGAGCAGGGTAAATTTAACTTATTGTGTCTTCTGGGAAACATGTCAGTATCTTCTGTGGCTTCTGAAGGGCAGTACTAAATGAAAAAATATGATATTTAAGCAAAATAAGAAAAATGTACACATCTTCATTCTGTTCAAAAGTTTTCACCCCCCGGCTCAATGCATGGTTTCTCCTTCTGGAGCATCAGTGAGCGTCTGAATCTTCTGTAATAGCTGCATATGAGTCCCTCAGTTGTCCTCAGTGTGAAAAGATGGATCTCAAAATCATACAGTCATTGTTGGAAAGGGTTCAAATACACAAAAATGCTGAAAAACCACAGGATTTGTGGGAGCTGAAGGATTTTTCTGAAGAACAGCAGACAGTTTAACTGTTCAGGACAAACAAGGGACTCATGAACAACTATCACTAAACACAAACACAGCTGTGGATCATTCAGCTAACAACACAGTATTAAGAATCAAGGGGATGAAAACTTTTGAACGGGGTCGTTTTTATAAATTCAGCTGTTATTTTCTCTTATGGACTATATGTAAGCATCTTTTATGTGAAATATCTTATTCAGGTCAGTACTAAATAAACAATAACATGCATTTTGTATGATCCCTCTTATTTTGGTAAAATAATTAACATTTTGCAGATTCTGAAAGGTGTATGTAAACTTTTGACCTCAACTGTAAGTATTAGCAATGTAATATGCATTTATTTATAAGCTAAATAGTTGTGAAAGGTTAACAAAAATGTGTACATGAACATTGAAATCTAAATCCGTTTCCGGATTCAAAAGTCAACCTTGATCGATCTCCAATGAATAAGCGGTGAGTTCCTGAATGGGAATGGAAGTATTATCGACATAATACATGCTTGCTTATATAAAAACAAGAGGTTGAGCATTAAAATACTGGTATCAAAGTACATATGAGACATTCAGTACGTCCCATCAAATTTATTGCCGTTGCCTCAAAAACCACCCAAACTCCAGTCCTAATGTAAGATCTGCAGGAGAAGATCTGATGTAGGTATAAAGGGAGATTATGGTTTTACTGGTTATAATGGGACTTGTATTGGTTTTAATGGAAACTGTATTGGACCCTGTTGGTCTCTATACTGGTAATTGGTCACCTTCTATTGGTGGCTTGTTAAAACCAATAAATCCTAATGGAATATGTCCCAAAACACACTACAGAAAACCATTTTTAATGGTTAAAAGTTGATGGTTTGTAATGGCATTTGTAGTGGAAACCATTAGAATTTTCTGTGATGGTTCTATTGTTTTTTCAACAGGGATTAGAAGAGCTGAGACCGGACAAAAGAAGTTTTGATATGGCCAGAAATGCGAATGTTAGGTCCTACAAGTTGGTTCACTTTGTAAACTTGTAGTCTTTGTTTTACCGTTTCATGAAGACTCGTCTTTTATTATTCAGCCAGAACTGGGAGAGAGTTTTCAGTTGCCTAAGCTTGGATGGAGCGATGGTGTCTAAATGTCAGAATTACACAGAGTAGTGAGACTTGATGATGTAGAACGGTGTCTTCAGCCAATATTCCATGAAAAATGGAAAATTCTAGTTGGATTTTGTCGAGTGACTGTCAAGGTGATTGTGATGCTGCAGCCGTTTTTAACCGCAAATCATCAAGGTGGCTCTTTCCTGGCAGGTTTTCCTCAATAGAAACTGGTGTCGCTTTATGATGGGCGTCTGGGTTTGGCTGCGCTCTGCAAACGTTTGGTCGACGTTCTTTCTCAGCGCATTTCATTTCCAAACGCTGCGTCGGGTCGCCCCGCCCGTCACGAACGTGCATGGCCACCCCGGACCCCCCAGACCCCTCATATTTGGGCTATGCCTCATCTGGAGCCTCAATCTGATCTACTCCATCCCAGCGTTCATCTTCTCCAAGAACGGAGACGAGAACTCCACCGAGGTCAGTCCGACTCTTTCTTGATCTATCAGAGTCCAGGGGTGTCCATTCCTGTCTGATTGCCTGTATAGAGTAATCTACTCACCCTCCGATAAATGTTGATCTAGTTCACATATTTACACATGTTGGAGAGGACTTACCTGTTTAAAAAGCTGTTGGTCAGCATTAGATTATTAGGTTTACATTGAAATTTTATAAATTAAATGCATACATTTTTTGTAATCTGTCTGTAAATGTTTGTATCTCAGGGGATATGCCGCTCTTTTAGGAGTATAAATCAAAATATAAAAACATATAGACTCTGTGATTTGTGGCTTGTGTTTTAGAAAATCAAATCTTTTCGTAATCTTGACAAAATATCGTTTTGTTAAGGTCTGACAGTCAAGGTTCCATATTTGGTGACTGTTTTATAATAGAAGTGATATTGTGACAGAAAATGATTGATTTGTGACAGAAAACTGCATCACTAAAATTCAATAGAGTTTGGGTGTAACCCAGTGGTTATTTTTGGTATAGTGCCCAAACAAAATCTCACAGGAACCACAATTTTTGTGATATCAACTTCAAATTTGGAACATAACTTGGTTAGACATATAGCTTTGAGTTTATAGCAATTTTAGAGTGCAACATAGTTTTCAGTGAATTTATACCCCAAAGGAGTGACGTATCCTGGGGATACAAACATTAAAATCAAAAATAAGAGTCAAGTTTAAAAAAAAAAAAAAAAGCAAAATCATGAAATTGTATTATTTGAGTTCCAATTGGATGGAAAATAGCAATAAATTAATTTTATGTCTCTTTGTGGTTTTGCCCTTTTTAGGGTTAATTAGGGTTGCAGGAGGAGGTTTGGACTCCCCAGCCATAGACTTTTATTTAACTTGTGTGTTCCCTTCGTTTGACCTCTGACCTCTCGTCCAGTCGCTGATGTTGGTGAGCAGCACGACTCGGCCGCTGCTCGGCTGCATCTGGAACTTTCCGTCGGTCTACAGCGGCCTGGTCTTCGCCACCTCCTCTATGGTCATCCACGAATTGATTCCCATCATCTAGATGAGTGTCACAAACCTGGGCTCCCTGCTGACTCTTTACGCTCACGGACAAACACGGAGAGCCGCCAAAAAGAGTCAGGACGCGCCGGTCATCACCCGGATCCCCGCCGAGCGACGGGCCGCTAAAGTGAGCAACTCTTAGTACGCAGGACTGGGTAGAGTACTTAAAAGTAATCTGTCAGTCTGTAACTGATTACAGATTACATGATGAAAACTGTAGTTAGTAACATAATCTAGGTTACTCGTTTTAGGTAAGGCTTACCATTAAACACACCAAATTGATGTAAAAAAGCAAAGAGAAAGAAAATACATGGGAGATATTTCAAGTAAATATTTTATTTCAAAGGGTATGGTTGACAAAACTTGTTTGGGAATTTGATGTTTATTAATGAACAAAGATTAACAAAGGCATGACATTACATGCCTAAAGTCTTCCAGGATTTTAATATTTTTTGTCCAAACTTCATTATTTGTTTCATACATGGTCTAATAGATTTAGAAGTGCTTTCCCCCTCAAATTCAGAAGCATGGTTTGCATATTTATTCACACGACATTTGTGAATAAAGCTAAATGGTACGACACACAGCAGGATTTTAGGGAGAATGATTTACTGCCATTGTGTGAATAATATATAATCATTTAATTCATAAAAAGTGGCTGTAATCTGATTATGAGCATTTTAAAATGTAATATACTCTAGTGGAAGTAGTTAATTTTTGGATTCTGATTATGTAATCCAGATTACATATAATCAGATACTGCTAGTATGTATTAAACAGAAGACCTGGAGAGACATTTACATCCTTGAAGATCCCGCAAAATGGTTTAAGAAGCAGTTTTCTGTGTTGATGAACTTACCGGACCAAAAATTGGACACGCCCCAAAGTGCATGATGATGTCATCAACGCTTTTAGTCTGTTCTCCCAAAAAAGAAACAGAGCAATTTTACACAGTAAAATCTAACTGCTTGATAGGGACCAACAAGACCTACTAAGCAGTGCAGTCTCAGACCCAATCCCTAATTATATTGTGAAGATGTCATTTCTTGCGCTAATGATCTTCGTGGATCCTCTATTATGGCCGTAATCCTCTGGGAAGAGCAGATCAGCGTCCGTTGGGAACACAAGCAAGTCACTTCATGTTTTGGTTCTCCAGCGAGTGACAGAGGTGTTTCTACAAGAAAGAGCATGAATAGATAAGGTTGTTTTTGAATCAATATCACTGAATAAATGATAATGAGTGCTAACAGAACATCCGTGTGTTTTCTCAGGTGATTCTGGCTCTGAATGTCCTCTTCATCTCGTCTTGGGGCGCCAGCGTCATCTCAGTCAACTACTTCAACTATAACCGTGGATCTTCCTCCTCTTCCACGGAGTTCCTGCTCATCGTCGCTCGCATCGCGAACATCACCTTCATCGCGCTGTCGCCCGTCGTCCTCGCCGTGGGCCACAGGAGACTCCGGGCGTTCATGAAGTCCATTCTGTCGTGTATAATCTGACAGACAGCCGTCTATCTCTTTCTCTCGCTATATATATAGACAGACAAGCTACAGATGTCAAAGATGTATCACGTTATATTCTGCATCATAACAGTGTGTTTCTGTGTGTCACATTATTTATTTTTAATAAAGCTACATGTATTTACTCAAGAGGAAAGACTCGGAGTTGGGTGCCTTTCAAAAAGCAGTTGAGAATCCCAATAGCACATGTACATCTCGGAGACGTCTATTTGACGTCTGCATTTACATCTGCAAGATGTCTATTGGACGTTTCCTATCAGATGTCAAATAGGCGTCTATTAGATGTCTTTAAGATGTTTATGATTTAGAAAGTATGTAAAACTAGACTCACGTACATCACGGTGACGTCTATTTGACGTCTGCATTTACATCTGCAAGACGTATTTTTTAGAGTGTTTGCTCATCTGCAATACGTCTATAGGACGTCTCCTATCAGATGTCAAATAGACATATATTAGCCCAGAGAGCACATGTATGTCTGTAAGATGTCTGTTAAAGACCTCTTGATCTGGAAAGCATCTGCTGTGTACAAACATCGGACAGACGTCTGTTTTACATACATTCTAAATCATAAACATCTTAAATAGACGTCTATTTGACATCTGATAGGAAACGTTCTATAGACATATTGCAGATGAGCAAACACTCTAAAAATACGTCTTGCAGATGTAAATGCAGATGTCAAATAGACATCTCTGAGATGTATGTGTGCTAGTTTTACATACTTTCTAAATCATAAACATCTTAAAGACATCTTAAAGACATCTAATAGACATCTATTTGACATCTGATAGGAAACGTCCAATAGATGTGTTGCAGATGTAAATGCAGACGTCAAATAGACGTCTCTGAGATGTATGTGTGCTATCAGGGAGATGTCTCTAAGATGTTTATGGTTTAGAATGTATGTAAAACTGACATCTGTCATGATGTTTGTTCACAGCAGATGCTTTCCAGATCAAGAGATCTTTAACAGACATCTTGCAGACATACGTGTGCTATCTGACAGACCGAATAGGATGCATTAAATTAAAGGAAATAGAATTATTGAACACATATCAAATCATATAATGGCTGTAAGAGCGGACGGTTTATCTGCATCAACCTGAATGAAACTGAAGCATCAGTAATAATAAAAATTGAAGAATTGTTTGAGTAATTTAATTTGTCCTGAACTGAAGGTTTGTACTCTCTCGTGTTTCTATCAAATTATTAGAGACTGAAAAACGTCTGTTGTCTCACATAATATGGTTATTATTATTTCATGTCTGCTAGGGCTGTTGGCTTTGGACGAATGCAGACATACACTGGATCGCTTCTGTTATAACCAGAGAAGGGTTTGCAGTGAGGGCAGCTTCACTGATTATAATGGGAGCGATCCAACTGTGTCCCGCCATGCCACTGGTTTCACAGGAGAACGCCAGTGTTTGACAGAAAGACCACACAAGGTAAACGTGTTTCTTTACTCTTGCATTGAGTTTTTACTTTGGAAACATGAATATTAGTAAGTGTACATGCACTAAAGTAATGTAAAATCATGTTTGTGCAATAAAATTGTTATCGTGCCACAGATTCCAGCGCCCTGAGCTGTTGCAATAGCTGTTGCTCCTTTCCTCTTAGAATGTTTTTTTTTTTTTAATTTCTTACACCGAGCTATCATTTTAGTTAAATATTTAATCCAGATGGCTGGGTTACCTGTGCAGCCCGATTATTACAGTAGATTAACCTTGCATGTTCTCTGTTCTATATGTATCCACCAGATTGGGTTGTTGTTGTTGTTTTTGTTTTTCTAACGCAGCATTTTTAACAGAGCAGAGTCTTAAAAATGGTGCCAAACAACATTAAGAAGAAAACAAAATAGAAGAACAGAAACACGTAAGAAGTTCAATTCTTGTACATTGTGTTCTGCATCAGTCAGTCAGATGTGTGTGTTGAGAGTTATATTGACAGCAGTATTGAGTTGTGTTGTGAGGATCTGATGTGTTTCTAGCGCCACCTAGCGACCAGTAAACAACATCATCTTCACACTGAACCACACACCAGGACTGATTTAACTCATAATCCTCAACCAGATATAGGCTAACTGAGAAGAGGAATTATGAAGAATGCCATTCAGATGGATCACCTGATGAGTTTGAGTGTTTCATTAGTTTATATTTCGTATTTCATCTGTTCATGTCACATGTCTGAATGAAATGCTCCTATTTATACATGAAGACATGCAGGGAAAAAAGATATATTCTGTTTTAAACCTTACAAAATTTTCAGTCAAAATACTTTATATCTATTTATCGTACAGTTTTAGTTTTTCAGTCCATAATTTTCCATAACATCAGTCATAATATCATACTATTTGTCGTGTTTACCTCATCACTCTGAATCCGACGTTTTCAACCGATCAGTTTCTCGCTAATATCAACCAGTGTCGCAACACGTTAGAACGCCACGACTGATACAATATCTACGCTTTACAAATATAGAAGAATATTTTTTTACTCAGAAAATATTTGAAACGCGTCCGTCTGTTTGCTTTTCTTGACATTAAAAGGAACGCGCCGTTTCTCGAGCCACCTTCGCGCGTTTTCTGTGGAGACCGTTAAAAATTATTTAAAATAGGAGCGCGCATCAGCCTACTCGTTTACATCGCGATTGCTTTATTTGTATATGAATATGTATTATTTATGTGTGTATGTGCTGTTTGGTTATTTTTTTGGGAACCAAATACTAATGTTAGGGGAATGTTCTTTTTAGTATTTTTTATTTTATTAATTTATTTTTTTACCATAAAATAACGTTTTCAGAACGCTGCATGGTTGTTATTATTAAATAACCTAAAAATAACTTAGAGAATGTTCTAACGTTAGATTAACATTCTAAAAACAAAAAAAACCTAACTTTCTTGGAACCAAAAACTAACGTTCTGGGAACATTCTACAAACCAAAAACTAACATTCTGGGAACGTTCTGGGAACTAAAAATTGTTAGCTAGGTTGTTCGTCTATGTTTATATAAAATATATGATCAACATATTTCCAAATATCTTCCTTTACGACAGTTAACCATGGTTTTATTATAGTAAAATTATACCATGTTGTTGTTTTTTTGGGGGGTTTTTTGGTGGATTGATTACCATTTTTATAACCACAGTTTTACTACTAATTCTACATTTAAACTATGGTTAGTGTGGCAAAACCATGGCCAATTGTGGTTACCATGGTTAAACTGGAATAACCATGGATTTTTTGGGGTTCATCTTCTGGGTTGGTGTATTTTTGTTACAAATTGATTTGAATGGTTTGAATTAATACAAATTGTCATACTCAAAACTCTTTCAATCTAATGATAAATGATTGATGCAGTGTTTAATATGAAAATTAGTATGTTCAAAATGTCTTTCTTTCAGAGGTCAGTGGTCATCACTGTCTATTTCTCTTGGACACATAGACACAACAGTGTGGAAAAACAGATATTAATCAGGTGGTCAGGTGGTCAGGTTGGTGGAAACTACTCTGCATCTAAATAGTGTATGCATAGTTTAGATAATGTACACAGTATTCATGACGCTCATTATACATTATGCTCAGAATCAGTAGTTTTATGTGTTGAGAGTATTGACCATCCCTAATCGAAAGTACAAAGAACTAAACACCAATGCAGGCCATCTACATTGTTGTTAAAACCATGACTCCAGGAGTTTTTGTTTTTGGACCCACACTCTGTGGGATTGTGGTGGGCTTACTAATGAATTAGACTGCTAACTAGCTTGAGTTTAATTAACCAGGTGGGGATATTTACTCCCTCGTGTGTGAAGATGCAAGTTCAGCTCATGTATCCCAAAACATTGATATCTCTGGTGGAATCTCACCTGCCACTCACAGCGTCTTCTCCTGTGACAGCAGGACCATTGGTTTGATATTTATCTGGTAACCAGGGCCCATAAAAGGGGCTCGCGGTCGGTGGGCGGAGAGGGAGGCGCTGGGATGGAGAAATGACAACATCTCTGAGACGTTCTGAGAGAAGCTCCATTCACGATTGAAGTCTGAA
The DNA here is from genome assembly GCA_021397915.2 of Tor tambroides. Classification (NCBI taxonomy): domain Eukaryota; kingdom Metazoa; phylum Chordata; class Actinopteri; order Cypriniformes; family Cyprinidae; genus Tor; species Tor tambroides. The sequence continues at coordinate 52,683 of JAFVLL020037560.1, read as the reverse complement.
GACGTTTGAAGTGTTGGAAGAAACATGGCCCCTGAAAGAAAACCCTCGAGCGTCACTCAGCAGATCTCTTCGTCTCCATTATACTTCGCTCTCTATGTCATTCTGGTGCTGCTGGGGAACGTGGGAAACACCACGGTCATCACGGTGGTTGGGAACAGCCTTCTGCGCGAGACGGGCGTCGTCCGAAGCTCTGACGTGATTCTGGTCAACATGGCTTTCTCCAATCTCATGGTGTCTTTGGTTCGAAACACAGTCGTGATGGTGTCCGATCTGGGAGCGGAGGTACGATGGCGTGACCACATGGATGGATGTTTGGTTGGATTAATAATTATTATTGAATGGGGTGTGGGTATCCAGGTTCAGTCTCTATAGCCAAACCACTGAAATGAGTGTGAACCCAACCTGGTGTGATTTTGGACCAGTTTTGTGTAGGTTTTGACAGTAGAAGAACATCATCACTTCTCGTCTTGAGGACCACCACCAAAAATAATGGGTTTGATGAGTTTATTGACTCGTTCTTCAGAGATTAATTGGGTTATTTGGGTTACAGCTGGGAGTTTGATTCACTGCTAGAGTTATTGATTGTTCAGAACATTCGAAACCAATTCAAATCCAGTTTGACTCTAAATTAAGGGTTGTTTAATGGATAGAGACATGCTTTACAGTTTAAAACACTTGACAGACTGAAGCATGTTGTGTTTGAAATGCAAAAACTTGCTTGTTTGTGGTTGGTGGATCATGTCAATGGTTCATGTGAGTCGAAACACCGTAGTTTGGTTGGATGGATAATTATTAACGATTGGATGGTTGTTGAGGTGTGGAGATGGGATCTGGGTTCAGTCTCTATAGGGTAAACCCAACCTGGTCCAGTTTTGTGAATGTTTTGACAGTAGAAGGATATCATCACCTCTCGTCTTGAGGACCACCACCAAAAATAATGGGTTTGATGAGATTATTGACTCGTTCTTCAGAGATTGGGTTATTTGGGTTACTGCTGGGAGTTTGATTCACTGCTAGAGTTAGTGATTGTTCAGAACATTCAAAACCAACTAAAAACCAGTTTGACTCTAACTCAAGAGTCAGATAGAAATTTATTGGATAGAAACATGTTTTACAATCTAAACACTTGACAGACTGAAGTTTGTTGGGTCTGAAATTCTAAAAATTGCTTTGTTTGTGGATTATGTCAATAGCTATGTTTCCATCCACTTATTTTAACGTGCATTTTGGAATATCGCTTCAAAAAAACGCTCACTGGATGGAAATGCCAAGATGCGCAAAAATTCTAAAAATGCACATAAAAAAACGTATGCGCACAATTGAGTAGGATAAGCTTTTTTTATCCAATAAGAATTTCACCATAAGTATTTGTATATAATTGTCTTAATCGACTGCATTCCCAAACAGCAGCATCCGCCTCCGAACGCAATGACCGCATTTATTGTGTTTCGTCTGCTCGCTCTGAGGCGTTTATCATATATGAAAATTTTTATATTCAGTGGCTTCTCCTACTTTTCTTAGTGGTATTTAGTGCCAGTTTATCAGGAAGTGATGATTTTGTTCTCTTTGACTCGTTGGATGGATACGGTGCTCTATTCGCAAAAGTTTTATGCGATTTTCCAGTTTTGCACATAAGTTAAATTTGAATCTTTGGATGGAAACATAGCTAATGGTTTATGTGATTCTCAACACTGTGATTCCTCTGTATTTACTATTGTCTTTCGAACACCAACTTGTGTGTTTCCTCGCAGATTTTCCTCAGTAGAGATATGTGTCACATTATGATGGGCATCTGGGTTTGGGTGCGCTCTGCCAACGTTTGGTCGACGTTCTTTCTCAGCGCGTTTCACTTCCAGATGCTGCGTCGGGTCGCTCCGCCCGTCATCACCCTGCACGGCCCCCGCGGGCCCCCTGGGTCCCTCATCCTCGGCTTCATCCTCATCTGGAGCCTCAATCTCATCTACGCCATCCCAGCGTTCATCTTCTCCAAGAACGGAGACGAGAACTCCACCGAGGTCAGTCCGAATCTTTATCTATATTGAACTCATGCACGACCTCGTTTGACCTCTGACCTCTCCTGCAGACGCTGATGTTGGTGAGCAGCACCACTCGGCCGCTGATGGGCTGTATTTGGGACTTTCCGTCGGCCTACAGCGGCCTGGCCTTCGCCACCTCCTCCATGGTGATCCACGAATCCCTTCCCATCTGCCTGATGAACATCACCAACCTGGGCTCGCTGCTGACGCTGTACGCTCACGGACACTCGCGCAACGCCGGCAACAAGAGCCAGGACGCGCCGGTCATCACCCGCATCCCCGCCGAGCGACGGGCCGCTAAAGTGAGCACGCGGTTTTTAATTGGAAATTAAAATGCATTTAAAATCTGCATGCTGCTTTGCATTCTGCATTCGTTTGGACCCGAAGGATTGTTGTTCTATAAAACAGCCTTCATTTAATACTTAATATTTTTTTAACTGTTTGATCTCATTAATGAGTGTGCATGAAAAAATTTTTTGAATGTTACCAGGTTATTATTGCATTTATCTCTTTTTAATTAAAAAAATTGAGAAATTCTTTGAAATTTCATATTACACATGAACCACACCAAAAAAAAAATGATGCAAAATATACATGTTTTTCAGCATTGATTAGAAATTTTATTTGAATTTATGATATTATATGAAATTTATAAGAACATACAATCTGAGAATTAATAGAACTCAGTTCAACTACTTTTTTATAACTCATGATTGCTCAAAAACTGCTCAAATTTATAAAACCTACATATTTGTGTCTAACAAAACAACATAAATATGACGTTTTCAACAAAATAAATTCATCTTACGTGCATAGATTTGAGATGAAAATATCAATAGATGCACATATTCATATTCACATATTTGTGTGTGAGATATGGAGAAAATGTAAAATATATTTTACAGCAGTTTTTTGACACTAATATAACTTCATAGATCATTTCACAATTAGATTTTTGACACTAACGGTGCTCCACACATACCCGGGTCAAAATGACCCGAACAATTTAAATGGTTGTATCCCTTAAAAAATAATTGTAAAAATGTAAAATGATGTGTGTCGTTCCCTTACTAAAAACTAAATGCATTTTTTATAAGTTTTTATGTATCTCTTCCATGTCAAAACAGACCCAATTGCGTTCTGCAAGTTAAACTCTACTAACAGAAGTTCTTTGTGTTTTCTCAGGTGATTTTGACTCTAAACGTCCTCTTCATCTCATCTTGGGGAACGAACGTCATCTCCGTTAACTACTTCAACTATAACCGCGGATCTTCCACGGAGTTCCTGCTCATCATCGCTCGCTTCGCCAACATGAGCTTCATCGCGTTCTCGCCCGTCGTCCTCGCCGTGGGCCACAGGAGGCTGCGGGCGTTTATAAAGTCAGTCCTGTCGCGTATCATCTCTCTGTTTGAATAGATGCTGTCGCATCTGAATTCTCAGGTCTGTAAGTGTCAGTCAAACGGAATTCTCTGGGACTGAAGAAAAGTCTTTTGTTTGGACATATTGGACTACATCATGTTTGTCTTTGAGTGGTTTGTACTTGTATGGTGTCTGTTTGACTGATTAAACTCCTGAATGAATGTCTGTGAATTTGTTCAGACTTTTTTCCTCAGCCTACAGTTTTCTTTATAGTTGACTGGAGATTCTCTGCATATATCGTGTGTTTTTGAGACGATGAACAGCAATGCACTGACACTGAGGATCATATAAAACCATCATTTATTTACACATATGAACACAACAAAATAAAAGAGCAAAAATGAGAAAAAAAAATTGTTAAAACAACATTTATTTACTTGGGCCTCATAAGTGCATAGGGTTTTATACATATTTTCAAAGAAAATTATGTTTTTTTTTTCTTGTTTAAAACAAAAACCTCAGAATTTTGTCAGATTCCTGCTTCAAACAAGATTAATTACAGTGAAACACTGTTGATTTTGAACAACATCCGATTTATTATTTACTGGAATTTTAAAAACATGAATGCATGAATAATTTTGATCACCTCATATTTGGTCTTATTTCATTATACTAGCAGCCAAATGTTTGTAATAATTTTTGAAGGTTTTGAGTCTCTTCTGCTCACCAAGGCTGTATTTATTTGATCAAAAATACAGTAAAAATAGTCAAATTTATGACCATTTAAAATAACTGTTTTCTATGTGAATATGTGTTAAACTATAATTTATTTCTGTGATCTGCAGCTGTATTTTCAGCATCATTACTCCAGTCTTCAGTGTCACATGATCTTCAGAAATCATTCTAATATGCTGATTTACTGCTCAACAAACATTTCTGATTATTATCAATGGTGAAAACAGCTGTGCTGCACAATATTTTTGTGGAAACGTTTGGGATGAGTGTGATTTAAAAAGAAATTAATACTTTTATTCATCAAGGACGCATTAAATTATGGAAGCCCATTTCTGCCACTGAATAAAAAATAAAAAAGGTAATTGCAAGTTTTTATCTCACGATTCTGATTTTTTTCTCACGATTGAGTTTTCATCTCACAATTCTGACTTTTCTCTCAGTTGAGTTTCTCACGATTCTGACTTTTCTCGCAATTATGAGTTTATATCTCACAATTATGATTTTTTTCTCACAATTATGAGTTTTTAATCTCACAATTCTAAAAATTTTTCTCGCAACTGAGTTTTTATCTCAATTCTGACTTTTTTCTCGCAATTATGAGTTTTTATCTCAATTCTGACTTTTTTCTCGCAATTATGAGTTTTTATCTCAATTCTGACTTTTTTCTCGCAATTGAGTTTTTATCTCACAATTCTGACTTTTTTCTCGCAATTATGAGTTTTTATCGCACAATTCTAAAAAAATTTCTTGCAATTGAGTTTTTATCTTGCAATTCTGACTTTTTCCTCGCAATTATGAGTTTTTATCGCACAATTCTAAAAAAAATTCTTGCAGTTGAGTTTTTATCTTGCAATTATGAGTTTTTATCTCAATTCTGACTTTTTTCTCACAATTATGAGTTTTTATCTCAATTCTGACTTTTTTCTCACAATTATGAGTTTTTATCTCAATTCTGACTTTTTTCTCACAATTATGAGTTTTTATCGCACAATTCTAAAAACTTTTCTTGCAATTGAGTTTTTATCTCACGATTCTGACTTTTTTCTCGCAAGTATGAGTTTTTATTTCACGATTCTGACTTTTTTCTCACAAGTATGAGTTTTTATTTCACGATTCAGACTTTTTCCTCACAATTATGACTTTACTGTATATCTCGCAATTCAATTTTTTTTTTTTTGCAATTGTGAGTTTATATTTCTCAGAATTGCAAGATATATACTCGTAGTTGCGAAAAAAAAAAGTCAGAATTGTGAGATTAAAAACTTTTTTATTCAGCGGCAGAAATGGATTTCCATATTAAATTGATCAAAAGTGACAGTAAAGACATTTATACCGTCACAAAAGATTTCTATTTCAAATAAACAGTTTTTCGTAGCTTTTTATTTATCTGTGAATCCTGAAAAATAAAATGTCCTCATTTTGCACGCATGATTTGATGCAAATAAAAGTCACGTTTTCCTGCTCTGTACGGTTTTCACGACTGTCGCGTCTTTCTGCGCCGCGGCGTCGTCCGCTCGCGGGCGTTTGCTCCAGTGCGCCCAGCGCTGCATCATCGCGCTGATTCTCCGGCGCAGTTTCCCGTGTCCGAAGGACACTACCAGCGGACTGAACCCCACGAAGAGCGACGCCGAGAAATGCGCGACAGTCAGCAGCCCCTCCGCGTGTTTCCCGCCGTTGTGGTTGTAGTACGTGACCGCAGCGACCTGCAGCACCCAGCAGCCGACGAATAGCGCGACTAGCGCCATGATCACGTGACCCGCCTTCCTCTCGCTGGACGCGTGCCGGTCCAGCTCCGCCACGCCGCCCGCCGTAACTGCCCGGATGTGTTTGGCCAGCGAGTGCAGCGTCGCAAAATTAGTCCCGACCATCAGGATCAGCGGCATGACCTCGTTGAGCGCCAGAGATGTGGAGGCGAAGGCGTGGCCCTGCTGGTCGGTGGGAAACTCCCAAACGCAGCCCAGCAGCGGGCGAGTCGTGCAGCTAATCACCATTAGCTTCACCGTTGCGTTTCCGCTAACGTGCGTCGTGTAGATTAGCGCCGGCAGAGAGAACAGCAGGTTAGCGCCCCAGACGATGCCCAGGATGATCCAGACGCGGCGGCGCTCGCGTTGCTGGCCCAGCGGACCCATGCTAATGTGCTGCCGCCGCAGGGTCGCGCAGTGGAAGGCGCTGAGGGCCAGAGTCACCCAGCAGCCCACGGAGCGCCACCACACCCACAGCAGCATGAAGACGCGACACCAGCTGGGCGACAGAGAGACTTCCAGACCCAGACCCGATATGAAGATGGGCACCGTCCGGAAGACTGAGGTCAGCAGGTTGGCCATGCACAGGTTCACCAGGATGGTGTCGGACGGAGCCAGATGGCGGGAGGCGCTTTCTTTAGCGCACTGGAACACCTGCAGACACACAAAACACTGAGTCAAGAGAGGGAAAACACAATCGAATGTTGACGCATCCATGCTGCATTTCAGCCCACAATCAGAAACTAAATGATATTTCCTCGCATCCATATATGGTTTACTTGTTTCTCATTTTTGATTGGTAATGCTCATTAGAACACACTTCTTTAAAGAATATGTTTTTAATTTTATTTAAAATAAATATTTAAAATTGCATGGATTTAATTAAATTATTTAATTCATGTTTTAATAGTAACTTAATATTAAATATTTATTTTAGATTAAATAAAAAACATTAAATTTAAATTGTTTTACAAAAATGATAAATTCATAATTATTAATTCACGATATTAAAAATAAATATTTTAAAATTACATGGAATTAATTAAATGATTTAAATCGTGTTTTAGTAACTTGATATTAAATATGTATTTTAGATTAAATAAAAGCCATTAAATTTAAATTGTTTTACAAAAATGATAAATTCAGAATTATTAATTCACGGTATGAAAAATAAATATTTTAAAATGATACGGAATTAATTAAATTATTTAATTAGTGTTTTAATAGTAACTTGATATTAAATATTGATTTTAGATTAAATAAAAGCGATTAAATATGAAATGTTTCATTAAAATGATTATTCATGATATTAATTTAATATTAATTTAATTTAACCTTAAATGTTTAAATATGCTAAATATTTAGACAGATGTTGTGTTTAATAGTTTTATTTAAGTTAAAATTAAATTATATTAATATTATTAAATTGATAGTTTTAATAAAAATGTAATATTAAATATTTGCTTTGATGAAATAAAAAACAGTAAGTATGAAATGATTTGAGAAAAATGAAATTGATACTGTTAAAATAATAAATAGTTAATGTTGTTGTAATATTTAATATAAAAAAATGATTTAAATACATTAAATAATTAGATTAAATAAAAATCATTAAATATGAAAACGTTTTTCACATTTTTACATTTTTGTTTTATTTAGTGTAAATCAGCAAAAATGAAAGCATAAGAAAAATATCATATTATTTAAATACTTTACAATGTTTTAATCTTTCATTTTTCCACATCACATTAATGATAACTTAATTATCATGGAAAATATGAAATGTAAAAAAATCTTAATGGTCCTAAAAT